>JAYRBW010072061.1:0-26200 GCA_036023295.1 Invenusta paracnida
ATTTTAGGAAAAGTCACGAGAGCGTTTGCTGTTTTGAAATTTTTTTAAATAATGACAGCCAAAATTCGGAGGGGGGGCTGAATCAGCCAGCCCCCCCCCGGTTCAGATAGGGTTAATAGTGCATCAATTGCCGGTTAATTACAGATCTCAATATTCTGACGCAACATTTCCAAAGATTAGAACCATTCATATCGTATATATAAAAGCTTGGTTCGTCTTTTGAGCCTCCATATTCGAGAAAAGGGGGTCATAATCTTTAAACTTCCTAATAAAGTGGAGTTTTGTTAAATGAAGATGTCTTCTAACGCATTCCATTCTGGTCAAGAACAAATGTTTTTTGTTATAAAAATGGACAAATATATGCATTCTATTATTTTTGAAAAAAAATGTTCTTTTTAAATTTGTTAAAGATTTTTCATATTTTCTTCGCAAAACTTATTTTTACTGTACTTTGTAAAAATTAATCAATACCCGTAATAGAATCACGTTGATTTTGAAAGAGATGTATTTTCTATAAAATAAATGTGTTTTGTCCATTTTATGGGTATGGTCACGTGACCAATGCTTTGCGTGTACAAAATGGAATACAGCTTTTAACCCCCTACATATGGGTTAAAAGTTGTAAGTCATTAGTTTGGAAAAATGACAGAAGCTTATATATTGATTCATGTTTGGTTTATTTAATAATCACAGCAAAGTATATTGCTGTTGGAACCTTTCAGTGTGGACAAAGGGTTAAAATAACTTCGAATAACTATAAAAACTTTACAGATTTATATTTTCTATAAATTGTTCACTTAGCTTTTGTTTCGCTTAGTATTTAAGGAAATAGAACCGAAAGTGTGGAACTTAAACAGCGTCAGGACATTGTCATGTATGCGGTCTCTCCCAAACATGTTGAATAAGTATGTATCAAGATATAACATTCCTATAAATTGAGATTATATATTATGCCAAGTTTTTAATATATATAATTGTTGCAATTCAATAATGGTTTTCTTTTTAGTACATTTTTTAAATATATACAGTCAACAAACAAAGCGTCTTAAGATAGTGTTAATATGAATATTTAGTTGTGGGTTTTTAAATTCAAATCGAGTAATTCTTGTACATGCGAATTTGCAACAAGTTCCAGTCCTTTGAAATTGGTCGAATAACGATAATATTTAATTGTTCATGCGCGTCAGTGGCACTGCTTTGATTATTGATTCACACAACGTAATATTTCGAAAAGTAATAAAAAATGCGCATAGTTCTATTCATAGCTTCTATAACTACAAATGAAGCTGCGACATATACTCAACATTAATGATTTATTTTCTTATCAAATATGAATTATACAAATAGGCTCATTAAATCATATAAATCTATATATATACATACACTCAACATTTATGTGCGTAAACGTAGCGTTTAGTTATTTAAATATTTAACTCGCCGCTTTAAATGCTTTAAATTCATTGAAATATCAAGTTTTCAGCTATAATTAAGTTACAAAATCAAAGAATTTTTAGATAACTGTGAAGCCCCTAAAAAGAGTAACGTCCAAAGTTTTTACATTATAATGACACAAAGCAGAAGTTTCTTCATTTTCCCATTTTCTCATAGCTATAAGAGGTGTGTAGCTAGATGGCCCAAACAAGGTCACTCGCTGTGCATGACAGGACAAAACTGACCCCAAAGTTGCCCCAAAGATGGCCTGTAACTGCATGTGGTCATTTAACTGATAGGCCGCTTGGTCCCCTGGAATATTGCTTCTCACAATTCCAAATATTTCCCTGGATTTCTCGCGTTAAAAGTATAGAAACTATAAGAAGAGATCTCATATATGGAACCGGTATATACCATTTTCAAATTACTTACTACGCATTCTAAGTCGTGTTTCAATCTTGTTAACACGCTGACTACATCATCCAAAAGCGAGTAATATTATGACATGTCACATCCTTTTTGCGTTAATACAGTATTTCTTCTATAAATGTGCGTAAAATACTTAACTCTAGCCTGCGATGTAACAATTTGCAAATATGCATATATATTTGTAGCTGTAAAATAATGTATAGTGGACAAGAATTATTAGCGAATATAAATACACTTTAATCAAGGATAACATTTGGATCCTCTGGCGTGTATATTTACAAACCATTATTGGGTGTGTATGCTGGGCTTGTTCTTGTGATGCTATATAATATATATTATCTGCATTGTAGACTTTGACTTTGGTCCAACCGGAATAATGTGTTAAGCAGTTGAATAGTGTGCCCAAGTTTTCTCTCTATGCATGTGTGGGCTGTAAGTGAAGTTACATGTTACTCTTCTGTCGTCCAGTTCTGTTTGTTGATGCCCATGGGACCAGTGTATGTCAATCATGGCCTGAATGGATTATGATGGACGCTACATAATCGTTTGTGTACCTACTTGTATGTCGGCAAAGTATATTTGTATCCCGCCAATGGACATACTTCGACATTCTCTGCTCCACTTTTGTTCTTGTTGTTGTTATGAAAAGATTGTTTTGCCAATATGTTTTGAAAAAACCTTATCATCTCGCTTTGTATATATGTAATATACAGCTAATTAGATGGAATTAGTTGTGAAATGCTTGATATATTACTTCTATTAGTTATTTAAAGAATATGTATAAAATATTTTTTATTCGCTCGTTAAAATTTGTTCAGCAATTTTAAAATCTTAAAATTCTTTCTTATATACAATAACTGCTAAAAAATTATTAAATTCTTATTTTAAAAGTTGCTAAATCTCAATACTTTGCAAGACATTGTAATTTTCTAACAATTGTTATTTCCATAAGCTGTTGACAATTCTTTGGACATACATACATTTCAATTTTAGAATATTTTACATCAATGCATTCATATATCTGATTATCATTTATTCACGAGAACGTTGTTTCATCGATATTATAATATGACTGTTTTATAAAAAAGATCTCACTTACAAATTATTTATAAGTGAAATTCATTTGTTATAATGTCCTATAATTTTTAACGGATATTTTTAATTTTGTTTCCCGACACTTTGACTTCATAAAATTAAGAAAAATGACAAAGTTGGGTAAATTGTGTGCCGCAAATGGCTTTCCACGTAAGCAAAATACACATTTAATTTATATTTTAAACTATTATTATTAAAGTTTTATTCAATAGTAGTATGTAACATCACTTTTAAAACTGTATTCACATATGTATACAAACATGTATCTACATATACACACAAGAATTTTAAATTAATAAATGATCTTATTAGAAGGTGTGCTAATTATTTGAAAACAAATGCACATTCGTTTTTTAAGGATTAGATTCCATAAAATAGTACTTCATGCTACAAATGACAAAAAAGAATGTTTACAATATTTACTCAATTTGGTTTTACGAAAGTTGACTTGTAGTATTTGTAAAATATTCATTTATACATATATATGTATATATTTTAGACAGGCAAATCTTCACACTTTATCCACAACATTTTTTAGGGAAGAAAGCATTACTTAATATGTATTTATTAGATAAAATTTGCATTTTATATTGCAACAAATATAATATGGAATTCTATATAGTTCATAAACTTGAATACATGATCAGTTTCATAATTGAGACATAATGACGAAAATACATCTTATATATACGGATATAATGATGTTTGAATTCCTGGAGAATATTTCGTAATATTGAAAAAACTATTGGAAAACATATAAAGTTATAAAGTTATATATACCTATATATTTACGTAAAAATTAATGAGAGTTGTTTGTCAATAACAAGGAATTATCTGTATCAAATTAGGGGACAAATGTTTATATTGCTATATTAAAACAGTGTATATACCCGTATAAACTAATTTAAAGTATTTTCCAAATATTTAGTCACATGTTTCGACGAAGTGATTGATTCGACAAAGTGAACGCTTCGACGAAATGAATGATTCGACAAAGTGTATGTTTCTACAAAATTTACGGTCCGTGGGAATACACGCCAAATTTTTTTTAAATCAATGTATTTAAATATGAGGAAATTATTATTTAATTAACTATTGATTTCTATATAGTACTAAATCATATTTTGTTATTTTAATAGTTGATTAAGTCAGATAACGCAATACCCCACTTGTTTAAACAATCCGTCATTAAAGCATTATTAATAATTCGAAAACAGAATATTTCAAACTCGCGGATTATCTATTAAATATTTAAGATATCTTTATTTTCTTAATTTATTTAGATACCATATATTGAAGAAAAAAAATTACATTGTCTTTTGCACATATTGAAATATATATTAGTTTTATAGAAGAAAAAAGAATGTTCTTTGGTAATTACAATATATTTAGTAGTTATAATTTCTGATAAACATTTGTCTAATGTTATTATTATCAACATTATTATAATATCTTCTTGTCGCGTTCATCACTGTAGATTAAAAAACAAAAAAAACTTTCTACATACATATTTATCTAATTTTACACATAAACTTAGCTTTCTTGAATACTGGAACAATTAGGATTACGCAAGTATTGATTGAATCGACATATGAGAGAATCAATAATCTCAAAAAATTGTCAGGTTTCTCCAGTTGAATAGGTAAGTCAGATAATACTGTACAATATAAATGCACAAAAGAAATTCAGCATCAAAATATAATATCATAATACCATTTATGTACCTACCGTATTGCAAAGTTAGTAAGCAATAAAACAGAAAGCTTTGAACAATAAAATTTAATACCATTATTATTGACCTGTCAATCAATCCAAAGCGGCAATATAAACGTACGAGTGCAAGTATACTGTGTCCCGTTACATATTATTAATAATACAGTCAGATTCATACAAACACTTCCATGTTAAGCAAATGTGTTGTCTAAACCATTGTGCACAAAAGGATGTGGACCATAAAACGATGACTCATAATATTCGAAATTTAATCTAATAATACAAAATATCAAAATGTTGTAATGAATAGTAAAATCAGAATATTAAAATATAGTATAGTATAGTATAGTATAGTATAGTATAGTATAGTATAGTATAGTATAGTATAGTATAGTATAGTATAGTATAGTTTAGTATAGTATAGTATAGTATAGTATAGTTTAGTATAGTATAGTATAATACAGTATTTTAAACAGTATGAACCTATACAACTTTTATTATGAGCATATTGTTTAAAGTAAATTGAATAAAATACAATTTTTAGAACCCATTGAGCATGTATCCATTATTTGTAAAAAGCTCAAAAGTCCATAATGTGCAAACACCCATCGAGTCAACCAAAAACTTTTATCTCCACTGATTCAAATACTCAGGTATTAAATAATTCACCATCTTCAAAGATTTAATTTCATCAATATTTCTATCTTTACCAGAGTAACTCCAATCAAATCTTAAATAGATCAATGTTGATAATAATAATATGATAATTTTGGTTCCGACAGGCACTGAAAGATTGACGCAGATTTTATGTTCTCTAACCCGCCCACCACAAGAATCTATTATAACCACTATACCAGTTACATAATGGTTACAATAAGTAAGTGTATGCATATTCATTGTAGTTAACGATAATTACCTTTCGTTTCTAGAAGGAGGGTGTGAGAAAAGCTTTTTTGATCAGGGTATGTATGTACCTAATTTAGTATATATTATATACTTTACGACTCACACCTGCAATTTTTGCCACTCTATTATATTATGTATTACTATTATATCAATCATAGTTCACAAGATGGAATGAGTTAATGGTATTGTTTGTATGTTATATTTGTGCGTATTTCATTTGGACCGATAAGTCTTCTATTCAAAAGCTGTCAAAGCAGACATATTTAATGATGTTACATCTCACTGGAGTTAATCAGGCACACGATTCATTCTTTCCATATCTTTTGTTTTCTTTATCCATAATCGTATAAATCGCACATGTCGGTATATATAGCTTAATTTCCAGTCTATAATAGAAATATACCTTTCTAAAGGCCTGTTGGTACAATTTATATTGTGATCAAATTATCTAATTAACCGGATGAACGGAATTTCTGAAGGACTTGAGATGTTTGTATGATTATTATAATTGTCAAAATTACAATATAAATTGTCAGACTTTCAAACCATTTAGAGTTGTCTTTTGTAAGAATTTGAGCTATACCATAATCTCTATAAAACAACGATTATTGCAACACATATATGTATTTGTGTAGGGTGCCGTGCGCTGAGTACAGTTTTCGTTGACCGTTTTGTAACTGCTTTAACGCTTATTGTAAAGTTAATAAGTACCGTCGTATTTTATGTGGGCTTCCAGTATTGTGAATTAGCACCGATAATCATCATCCATTAAATTACGTGTATGTACATAATATATCTATACAATATTTTTCTGTAAAGAAATAAACAAAATATACGTAAATGTGCATTTGCATTGAGAATGTCAAAAATGGCTTTTAATGATTTTCGACTCAAATTCATAACTGTGAACCAAAAATTATATTAAGCACTATTTAAATTTGAATATACAAATATAAATACTAATCAATATTGTGAATACCGAGATAAAATTGTTTCATTGATGTGTGTGAACTTTGTGTATCTGCTGCAGATACACAGATAATGTAATGGATGACTATAATACAGGGTATCTTTCCAAATAAGTGAATACACATTTATATATTGGAAGGAAAATTAGGACAAATCAAATATATGGTGGAATATGACAGAAGTTATCGATTTTCCATAAAATTATTGACTTATTTGTTTTTTATTGAGAAATTCAGGTAATGGAGAATATATCGATTTTTCATTAAATAACAGATTTGTTCATTTTTTATTGATAAGACTAGGAATATGTGATAAATTATAGATTTTCCATGAATTTATTCGTTTGTTTAATTTTTTAATATGAAGATCAGGATATCAAGAAATTATTGATTTTCAATAAAATTATGATTTATTGATTTATTTAGAAAGCAAAAATTTATCGATTTTCCAACATTTTATAGATTTATTCACTTTTTATTGAGAAGATCAGGATATGGAGAAATTATTGATTTTCCATAAAATCATTCATTTATTCATTTATTAAAAGATAGAATATGCGATAAATGATCGACTTTCCATGAAATCATTGATTTATTCATTTTTTTAAGTCAAGAAATAGGCGAGAAATTATTGATTTTTCATGAAATCATTGATTTAATCATTTTTTATTGAAAATACCAAGAATATGTGAAGGATTTACATATATATATATTTTACCATATTGGATTTGTCAAAACAAAAGCCTTATACAAAAACCTTGAAGCTATGCATAACACTTTTCAGCAAAATAGATCGAATAATGTGGTTTCTCTATATTATTTGCAAATTAACTGATATCTATTTATGATATACCTACACTGTTTGTACAAAATCTCCCATGTCATTATCTCCATTTTCCATTTTATTATTTATACAAGGGCGTCAGCGGCACTCTAATCGTGTTTGCCTTCTACACACGATACCGCATGTTCAGGCGTGCATTCATTGATTTATTTGACGGATCGGCACATCTAAGGAGGATCTTAAAAAACAACAACACTGTACACCATTTTTTTAAAGAGACTTATATAATATACGTATAATCACCGCACTTAATAGATCAAGTTTTGAAGGCACCCTGTCGAATGAATGAATATTTACTCTTCTCATTAAAATCCTGATCTGTCTGAAAATAATCACACAAGCACATGTATAATATTGCACTCTAAGGAAATGTATACATGACTGCTATATGCATGTTAATAGGTTTGTAGCTGTGTATGTATGTGTTTACATATCTCGATCTATAATAGTCGCATGTAATACTGTATTACTAATGTATAATCCCTATTAACTAGAAGAACTAAATAAGTACCTACCTATATTATACATATATTCTAGATCAGGGATAGCTCGTGCATTTATCTATGATCACGTATAGATTGGTTAAAATGACAGCTGGTATAATATATATCTTAACACTTCTAACTAACTGCAAGTGTGCAGCATTTCATATAAATGTATTCATACACAAATCGCACCATATATATGTACATATTCCGAATCCAATAGTTAGTTTAAAGAATTGGTATATATTGACTTGCAGTGCAGCGATAAAAGCATAGTGGGTATATTGGTTCCTTTTTCGCAACATCCTCAATTGAATTATACACGTATATAAAACTAATTTCTCTCAGACTTTAGTTAGGTATATACTTTATACTATGTCAAAATGTTCTCTTAATTATTAGATTTATCGGAAATAATGTTTAACTTTATAAGTCTAAACTAATTTGACTATTACAAAACGGTTACTGTTTTCACTAATTTTACAATGAAATACCAAAATGAAAAGACGCTATATTTGACATGTTTAACATAAAATGCGGCGATTCGGAAATTTGAATTACGAATGAATATGAAATACCTACAGCTATAAATTATACTAAAATATACACAAAATATTTGTCAAAGAAAATGTACCTACAAATTTTTAATTATATTGCGTCCTCCAAATCTGACTTCTTTTAAATCAATTTTGTTAACTGTCCCTATAGTGACTAGGGATTTGATTGGCCTATTAATTTTAAAATGAATTTAAAAGATTTTCAACATTCATGAAAAATAACACATTAGGTATAATAAATACATCTTAATAAAAGAAAGGAGTAAAATTAATAAAAAGTTTAATTTATTTTGTACTTTTTAGAAGATTAAAATATTTAGTTCTTTTTATAATTTTCTTACATATTGACGACTATAATTCCAGTCGGGATAATTAGAAATATTAAGTGCCTATATAGAAAGAATTACCTGTTAATAGTTTAGCAATTTATATTTAAAAATGTATACAAATATTAATTACACATCTGTTATTTTTAATATTACTTTATTTAATAAGTAATAAATCAATAATTATCAACAAATAAATTTTCGTTCCGATTCTAGCCAGCTGGCTGTAAATATTTTCATTAATACAACAAAAAGTAAAATTTGACAACTTTTGAAAAATAACAATATAATTAAGGGAGTTTTGGATCTTCAGAAACAAATTGAGTAATGAATTTTAAAAAAGTTGTTGAACTGTAGGTACTTCATATATGAGTACCTAGCTGACAGATGTACTGTTAACTTGTTCATAATATACCTCAATACATACACTTAGTGAGTAATAAGTAAGGGAACCATTTAGTTTGAGTTTCAAGGAAACGTCAAGTCGGTAGGTATGTGTGCATGGTTGGTATGATACGGGATCCCGTGTTGATCCTATTGCAAGCTTATATATAGTACCTATACAGCTGATTAGATTTATTAACATTTTATCGCCATCACCAATCAGTAGACCAATAAGTGATGACGGTTAGATTTTCCTTTCGTCTCTCTTCTCTGCTGTCTAGTTAGTATTCTCTCTTTCTCTCTCTCTCTTTATAATGTACACAACGATTAACTATGTACTCCGAATAATAAAAAGGGGCGGAGCGGGATCCAAAGCCTGCCCCTCCAACCCTCCCCCCTCCTCTCTCACACTCCCCCTTTCTTTCCCCCACTCGCTTAAACTGTGTCGCCTTGTAGCTCCATTCATTCCTCCTCCCAACTACCCTATTAGCCAATCAGAGACCCGAATTTATTTCGTCGCTTTTCCAACCAGAACTGCCTGCCTAGTCATTGATTGCCATTATCGGGCTAAGTGTATTTTTACACTCAACACAGTAGCAATATGATTATTATTAGGGCTTCGACTGTCCCCGCTTGGTGAACGACAATTTCTCTCTCTCTCTCGCCCCGCCCCCTTTGGTTCTGTGTAAGTATTGTGTGCTGAAAAGGACAGAAGTCTAATAAAACAGGCAGAGGCAAGACAGACTGACTGACTGACAGTTTAGAAAACGGTTGACGATCTACGATCTAAATAGCTAGCTAACAACCTCATCTCGCCGTGCATTGCAGTTTTCTGACTCTCTTGGGTTCACATACAGAGGACTATAATATCGCGTCATAATATTATTCACAATACATAATGTCTGTGGCTTGATTGACGAAAAGGCAAATACATAGTAGTCTTATTTTGTTGTAAACCTGCCAAGAATTATTGTCTTTCTTATTGTGCTAACTTCATCACTGACACTAACTACCATACTTTAGGGCGATTATTCATATCCCTTCTGAAGACTCCGAGGAATTCCTTTTTATGGGATTTTAAAGTGTGTTACTGATCTCGCCAAAATTTTCCTGGTAAGACATCCATCCCATCTATATATATATCCACTTTTATGGCACATTTATGAATTAAAATATTCTGTATAGTTGCTAACTAATTAATTGTCTTTTTCTTGCTTGAAGGAGGGTAAAATTTATGTGCAACTTATTTGTTAGTGTGTAATAATAATGATATTAACCAATATTTATAACGGATAATAAAAAGGTTATTTTTATTTTCTTTAACACTCTTAACACTCATTGTCTATAACCGTCCAACATCAAGGTGCAAGAGATGTTCTCTGAACTCTGCTACAATAACCCCAAACCGCCTTTATTTTACATAATTATACTACACTAAAGTGACATATTCGTCGTCCCATCAATACTTTCTTACAATTAATGCGCTGTGAAATATATCCTTGTCAATCATGGAGGAAAGTCATCAATAAGTAATTCCTAATTAATTATAGTAGTAGCGACATAACACAAGCGAACTCTAAAATGAAGCCTTATGCATGATTGTGTGTCTGCACGTTATAATAGTCCGCCCCCCTCCCTTATTACATTACTCCAGTGTCTATTGTTTTCCGTTGATCTCGGTAATTGATACATCCATTTTGGAACGTGGGGCCTATGTACAACAAACATAAGTATATGTATTCGTATATATATTCATACTTATTATATAAGTTAAACATATTACATAGTACCTATAGTGTAGGAAGAAGGTGTGGCTTAAGTCGTCCTTGTTTTCAAGAATTACAGTAAGGTATTACTTAAAAGAATAATTAATGCGATAAAATAATTTAATTTGTGCATTTTGACTGGCAATACTGGGCCTTTTCTATGAAACAGGGGTGGTGATGGGGGAAATAGCGTTCGATCCGAGACAGTTTAGCGTGCAAAAGTTGAATAGAAAGCTCTTTTCATTGTTCCAAATTGCACGATCGGGCATTCATTGGCTGTGCCTTGCTTTTACCCTTCCTATAGAACCCAAAAGCATCTTTTATAGGTACGGTACCTATGTATATGCCAAACAATTACATTATATAGACACATATTTGTGTTTTTTTATTCCAGAATTAATCAACATCTCAACCTTCTGTCAACAGAAAATTTGGAGCGTCGCTGATGTGTTTTCAAGAGCCCCAGCAAGAACAGCAACTTGAATTCAATTAGAAAAATAAAATAATTTGAAAATTCCACGTGTTTATTTTGTGGTGCTGCCCTTTTAAGCGCAACAGAAGTCAATCCTCGTCGTCGAAGACGCACTCATCTCACAACAAATACAAACTCCAAGATGACAAACTCCTCATCGCATCGACTTCTTGTCTCCCTTCTGGTCTTAACCGCCTGTTGCCAATCCTCTCGACTTCTAGTCCACGCCGGAAGTCCCGGTGTCGGTGGCAGCGGTGTCGGTGGCAGTGGTGTGGGTTCCGTGGTTCCCGGTGGCGGCAGTTCGGGTGGAACCAGCGGGATCAGTGATCCGGATCAGCAGCAGAAGCGGCCGGCCAAGTGTGTCGAGATCCAGATCCCAATGTGCAAAGATATCGGCTACAACAGCACCTACGTTCCGAATGTCTTCAACCACGAGTCTCAGGAGGAAGCGGGTCTTGAGGTATGGTTTCAGTCAACTTCTCTTCTCCTATTTGGATGTAAAAAAATATTTCTCAAATTATTAATTGATTTTAAAAACTTTCTCTTTATGTGCAATTTATAAAATAATTTTTGTTTAATGCTTAAAAGTGCAGCATTTTTTTATTTTTTTATTCGATTTATCTACCTGTTTTTTTTCTTATAAATAAATGTCTAGGATTATTGGGTTTAATTTTAAAATAATTAATCAAATCTATTTCATTATAATTTTGCATCGTTATACGTTAAATGTATGAGGCGAAAGGTGTATTTTTTAAAGCGCAATTAATATTTAGGCTTATGATTATCTAATATATTTTAATAAATTGTTGTTAGTCATTAAATTTGATTAAATTATTACAGCTAAAAAATTGCATTTAAATTACGGAAAGCATACACAAATTTCTTTTTCAAAATAAAATAGCTTCTATTTTAAACTTTGAAAGTTGTTAATTTGAAGTTCCATTTAATTATTTGTAAAAACCGCGAATTTTACTCATATAATGCATATAATATATATTATTTGAATACAAATTTGGTGAGATTTTAAAGTCTATAATATATATATGCATACAGATTAACTCGTATGCAAATAGCCAACCACATCAATATATACATATTTATAGGATAGGTTTAAAATATAAATAAAACACCTTTTTTTCAATGTACACATACCTATATGACATTGACACGGTCGCTGCTGAGACATTATATATATATTAGAATAGAACACACCTTCTCTAACCATTTCTGTGTGCATAATAATGAAATATATGTGTGTAAACATTTGAAAGTCTTTAGTATATATTGGAGTATTTCGTATTTATACACTATACGAGTGCGTTTTACGCAAATATATTTAGTGCTGCCGTGTGTAATGCTACACCTAGTATCTTCTCAGAAATATTATAAAACTAAACAAGCCTTTTGTTTAAGAAAAACAAAACTCAGACTTTGAAATATTCGCTGCCAATAATAGACACGTCCTCAGTTGGGTATAACTATATTTTCTGACACATCATCGAGCGCTATAAACGTGTTGCAAGCTCTTATATGCGAATAGTATAGTATACCTTTAGGTTGTGTTGTTAGGGTAAATATCAGAATGGCACCCCAGTTCGTTGGTACTTTTTGTTCTACAAGAACACGATAAATGACTGCGAGAGACACTTTCTGTTCAGGATTAGGTGTGAAAACGATTTTTTTTAACTTTCTTGGTGTAAAGAAAGATAAACAAAATATAATGGGCGAAATCGATGTCCCAGATATGCGCGTGAAGCTTTTGTGTACATAAATATGTATTATAAACGATGCATTTGACTTGGACGCGCAGCTTTATAGAGAGCTATATTGTAGTCACTATATAGTTTTATATATTAATGACACATTAAATAAATGTACTTATGTGAATTATGCTATTGCAGCACTCGGAAAGGTGTATATTGTTAGATATTTATATAAAGTTAGATTTATAAATATACGCATGATTAAACCTGTATAAATAAAACTGGGAAATATCTGATACACATGCTTTATAATACATGATTAGATGAACGGGATGATTATATCCATAAATCGAAGGAACAGGTATATTATAAATATATAGGATTTAGATTAAATGCATACATGACTCCTTGTATAATAGACTTCTTTGACCCCCTTGCATATATAAAGTTATCTATAATAAGCGGATGACACATATTAACGTGAAATTACACAGAGTTATCTTTCAAGAAAGATATCTTCATATCAAAGTTAATAAAAAAACGATTCCAACATAAAATTACCTCTTTTCTTCATTCGATATCAGCTCCTCTGTTATCTATACAATATTTTTTAGGTTAATTCACAGCATGTGTTTCCTTATATGCCAGGGCTAAAACATTACACAATTGTATTATAAGCTACAGGAATAAGGAGCTGAGAATCTATATTTTCAGTAAATACGAGAAAAAAATACGAGATTCCATTATGTCTAAAAAGAAAGAGCATTGTATGTTTTTGACAGGTGGTCGTAACGTGAATTCCTCTCACAATTCACATATATTGGTATCTCTCATTCAAGCTTGCGATTATAATGAAGATTTTGTCGTTAGAACAGTTCTCCCTAATGGATTTATAATTAGTGTAGGTGAATGGCCTTAATTCTCAGTCTAATTCTATGTCAAAGGGGAATTTTATTTTCCATGCACAAGTGTGCAGTGTAGGAATGTGTTGTAATTCTTTTTGAATTATCATCCCAAGAGATACCATAACTGTGCCGTAATTGGGTTCGATATATATTTCTTTATTTTCTAAATAAGTTATTTTTTTGAGAAAATAGGATTTTTAATTTTATCACACACTTTATATTCAGTACGATAAAGAAACGTGATTTTACATATTAATCAATTGTTTATCTGGATAACGTAAATATTTTATAAATCATGCAGAGTGAGAAGGGCAAAAGTTGTGCCACTGTTAATTTTGTTAAAATTAACTTTTAATAAATTCCCAAAGTTCATAAATATAAATATACAAGTTTTGTAATTCATTTTAAAAATGTCTGTTTCATGCTACTTTTACCTGACTCATTATTATCAGTAGTATAACATTTTAACTTCATGAATTTTTTATTTATTTGAACAGTCATGTTAAGAACACAATTTACTTGATTTGGGCATTTCACTTAATTGAATCAAGTCAATGTGACCGGCAACGATATATTATGGCTCTTTGTCTCCATAAAAAATTAGTGCACTATATAACAAAAAAACTCTTACGTAATATTTATTTGTTTAAGTGTTATTAAAACATTCACAACCATCTCTTCTGCAATATAGCTTAGGTGTCGAGTACATTTATGGAAAAGCTTCGAAGAAAATCGATTATATTTTTAATTGACTAAGCAACATAGTCAATAGTCAATATATTTATATTTAAAGAACGAAACGATAATTCAAAAGATTTTTTAAAAAAGGTAAATTAAATATATAAAGAATAGATCTATCTACGACTATCATAAGGACATTCACATCATCACATTCATAAAAAAGACGATAAAATTATTTTTTCGCTGTGTATAGGTCTCCCTATTTTCTGTCAACATGCGTCCACCATAAGGTCTTGTTATGCTTTGACAAGTTGTGTTGTATTTTGGTTGGAGCGAAAGAGAGAGCACGCGAGATGTTCGCGGTATACCTCAACGGCACCCAGAACGATCACACCAACACAGACATGTGGCTCCACACATGTGCATCCGGGTGCTCTACCTGCCACACACGCGCAAGAGAGAAAATACACACACAACTCCTGAGGAGCATGCGGGGGAGCTATAGGGTCTTGTTTCTAGGGGTTACAGCACCAAGAGAGAGAGGAGGGGAGAGTTTAAAACATCTTCTGCTGTGTTTTGGTACCTGTGTATGTTCGCGGGAGGTTAGTACAATAAATACATGCAGGCAGATTGATCGTCACCCCACCCGCCGGAGTTTACACTCAGGAAATGTGTGTTTTTTTGTAGAAAGGGGAGGAGGAGGAGATTTGTTTTAATATATACACTCGGAGGCCTGTGTTGGAGTTTGGGGATATTTTCCTGCTTTGCCCCGCCCTATATGTTGGGGGAGGGAGAAGGTTTCTTCTCAACTATAAAAGAGGAAATGAATACACCTTGGCGAAAACTTTTCTCCATCTTGAGGATTTGTAGAAATCTGGCTATTCATCGCGACATCTTCGAGCTCTGATTGTATACATACACATTACATATATAGACATACTTATTCATGCATTTGGCCATAGAACTATGTCGCCTTGGTTATGTATTGGAGATAGTCTCTCGCCTTCGTACAATACTCCCAGCAAAAAGGGCCAAAACTATAAGCGAAGCTGATTTATTGAGATGATCGAGCAAAACCTGTGTATGTTCAGTAAGAAAACATTTGGCCACCCAATGTACAAATGACCAAAATATCTCTCTGGATTTGACGTGCAAAATGTAGGTATATAATATGCATCAAAAGATAGTCATAGCCTATATGTTCGAATGGAGAGATGTTTAATTATATATGCAGTTAGACGAAACTTGTGTTGTGTACATAATATAATATGGGAATGTAAGATCTTCTGGAACAACATTTTTTTGGGAGTAGATATAAGGAAAATGTAGAGGGGGGTTTTTTGAGAAGTCTGAACATGCCAATTCAAAACAAACATGAGGACCCCAAAGCATGAAGCATAATATTGAAGATCATGTTTATTTCCTTATGTATTGTAGAGAGAGGGAGCGGGGGGGGCTAAACAGATTCAGGGGATCATCTGGAGCCAATGTTTAGTTGTTGACTGAAATTGGAATGAAAATAATGCCTTCTGGTTAAATATATGCCTATCGTGATTCTGTCTTAAATATGTTCCAATCTAATAGTAAATAACGGGTGTTCTAATCGGTGTAAGGGGCGAAAATTGCATTCTTAAATTATGTTTGTTAAAAGTATGAATTAAAACTGCGTTATTCAAACTTATGAAAGATGTATATAGTGAACAAATTGTATAATGTGTATTCAAACTAAAATAATGGACAGAACCATATACGTAGCTTTCTAAAATGTGGAATTAAAATGGCAGTTAATATTATGGTAACTTAATAGCACCTTTTACAGGGTTTAAAGTATTTTAAGTGCCTTGTTCTAAACCAAATTTAACAAATACCTTCGACCTTTTAAGTTAATTTTAGATATACTTATTCGGTTAAATTATTTTGACATGAAATGTAAATATGTAATTAGTATATCTAGCTGGTAAGCTATATTATGGCCATTATTGAGATCACAGATTTAAGATATCTCGTCCAATATTTTAGTAATTATACTTATATGAAATTGCATCGTCAGTATTTTTTATTAACCCCCTGGGATTATATAGACCAACCAATTTCAATTTTATGTGAGTAGTCATATATACCAAGGCTATTTATTATATGTGTGTCGTTTAAAATACGTTTATAATCACCGCTTTCGTATATTATATACAGAACATTCAAATTGGTATATATGAACATACATATACATATATATATCGTGTATGCAATTTGGCGAACTATATTATAGACCCATTTTTTGGGGGTTATTTTCGTTACAGGTCTCAAAATTGTGCTATAAAATATACCCGTCGTACATTATTTGGGTTATCGGCATATGTGTATATATCCACGCGTACATATATATTACACTTGTAAATTCAATAGATATAGCAGTCGCAAAATTATCTTAAGATTATACTGGCAATATATGACTACATTATTGTTTTAAAAAATGTCTACCTTTTCTATATATATGTATGTACATACTTTGCGAACTAATAAGTTATTGTCTTTAACAAAATGTTATTTTCGTATTTATGAGTGAAATTAATTTGTCTCAAAAGTTAACTATAGGTAATAGGAGATTCAATGTCAATTTTGAGCTTGGAAATATTATAAATGTAGAAAATTAACTGTCTTTAAAGGAATGTTTATATTCTTGAAGACAATTATATACTTGACTTTTCAAAAGATTGACTTCAATTTACGAACCTTTATTCTTATTCGTAATTTATAAGCTCACATTTTAGTTTTCTCTACATAGATATAAATGTTTGAGATAAACAGAGTTACTCGAAGATGGAGGGGTGGTTAAAAATGAGAGATATATTGAATTGAGAAGGAGACATGAAGACGAAGAAGAAAGAAAATCGATTTGTTCTGTTCATATGAAAAACAGAGGTACAGAAGAAAAAAACTAAAATTGTGGGGAAAAAAGACCGACGCTCAGCTCCCCCCCCCCTTGTTTCCATGTATATATTAACTCTTTGGGGGTATATACTGAGATGCAAAATAGGGGACAGAGAGACCTGGGAGAGTCATTATATTGGGACATAGCTTTGAGAACGAGTGAGGGAATGTGTGGGGGTGGGAGCGACAATATCTAGAAGGACACATGGAGAGAAAATTCGAAAAAGAAGGGGTCCCACATTGGGTGGTCGCTTTTTCGATGTTCTGTTGAGCATACTTTTGAGTAAGTACATTAAAATCTAGGTATTCTTATCGTTCCCTCATCTTTGTACATATTTCCTGTACGTCTTACTGTATGTATCACACAGGAGGAATATATATATAAAAGAGAGCCTTTTTGCATATAGGCATCATTCGAAATTGAGGATGTAATTTTGTTGAAGATATTTCTTAGAATTATATATGTATTATATAAAATATTGCGACTATATACTTTTGAAATGAGAATCGTCGCTATAATTTTTTCTCGTAACGGGACTATCATTTGGGACTAATTAAAGAATGTATGTATTTACTTTTACACAAACATACAAATATATATGTACATATATAAAATTTCAATTAAATTTCATTTGTTTCATTTATAACAACTATAGAAAAATGTAAAGCTTTTAAGAGGGAAACTTGATATACTTACAATGAATTCGTATGTGAAAGGATAATATTCTCTTCTTGAAATTTTAATATATATTTGAACACTTTTCTAACTTTACAAATACAGTGAATGATAATAATAATAGCGAATGTCATCGAAATCAAATGTAATATTTTGATATTTAAATATGCAAACTTCGCACTCCAAAATTGTAATTAAATTGCACGCCAGCCAGCAGATATATACCTCATCGACAAACAATTTAATGAAAAGCCCCTCCCACTCGTAACTGTCTTATTTATATATTCAATTGTGAACTATCTTTAATCCTATACACATATACGAAATATTATTTAGTACAGTATTAGCCTCGATAAGCTGACAGATGGTTAATTTTCGCACTCGATTCCAATCTTATAAAAGAGAAAAATCACTCAGACGTGCAATTTTAGATGATGACTCTCAATCGCTTCATATAATATAATAATATTTAAGTCGACAAATTCGCATGGCATTTCGTCAATCGGATTTGCCACATCCCTGATGAAGATGACGACATCGACATCCCAGCCCACTATCTAAAATTCAACAGATCTCTCTCTCGTTCTCGCTAGATAATTCCAATAATTTGATATTATTTTCAAGCATGATGACCATTAGGTTTCAATTTACATAATATACATATAATGTATCTAAATTTTTATCCTGTCTTACGTCATACCTTGAGGGAGGGTCTGGTTTGATGGAAACCTTCAGCCAGTAGCCCATCCATGTACGTACAACCTCTCTAATCTTCTTTGAAGGGGAGAATCTTTCTCCTTTGTCGACCGAATAATAATTATCTCAGCCACAAGCAACATCGTGCGTCGATAAGAATTTGAAACACATTTCTACCTACTTTGAATTCATTAAATCTCATGGTGCGGCTGCTGACGCGATATTATTTAATCCTTGGTCTAGAGGGAATTAGACACTCTTCTATCTCTTACGTCACCGTCTTTAATTTCCTGTACATATTATCTTAAAACAGATAATTATATCATCTTACTAATGGAAATAATTCCGACTACGAATCCATTTAAAAATACATCATTCACAGTTCTATTTAGTTTTCTCTTTTGAGTGCCTTGTCATACGTTCGAAATGAATTTAAAAGGTTGGCCGGTCGCACATGGCGCCAGATTATGAGAATGATTCGCTTATTGCAACCAGAAAGCCTCAAGCCTCAGGTGGTCAAATAAAATTGGGATCTTACTGATCAAACAAACTCAACAAACTCTCACCTCTGTCTCTCCTTTATATATTTCAATTATTTAGGCTGCAGTTTCTAGGCCGAAATCCTCCAAATATATATAAGGTAAGGGGGAAAACGCCGATTATTTTGTATAAAGCAGAATATAAAATGAATTTGTGAACTGAAAGCTGAGGCATTAACGATATTGTTAGATTTGGGCGGAGCATATATTTGAAAGTGTAGTTATATTTATATATTAAAGATGAGAAGCGCTAAGAAATAAAAAATCATTACTGAACTCTGCAGCTTCAGTTCATCGTGCATATTATAATACTGTCTCGATTTATTTCAATTTTTTATCTCCTGTAATGTAGGACATTTACTATGTTAAGTATATAAAACAAGAAAATCCGTATGTACAGACGTTTCTTAAGATGGAGGCTAAGACACCTTTCTTGCTAAGATATACTAATATAGCGTCATGCACATCGCTGTACATTTGAATATCTGTCAATTGCATGGGAGCAAACGGTACCGCGTTGAAGATTTCCTGTGTCTAAGAGGATTAAATTTGCGAAGCAAGGATTGTAATTAATTTGTCGACGTGATTGAAGACGCATACAATTTAATATATACGAAGTGAATTTATTTAACTATACATATATTATAGCTGAAGACAAAATATTGCAACTCCGACGTTACGTAAATATTCGATAGATAGAATTGGACATAGTCGGAATTCTCATTTTGCATGAATTTATATCAATTAGTTAACAATTTTTATCGCAAAAATTAAAGAACGAAGAAGTTGAATACAGTCATTATAAATTTACATTTAACAATAAAATGTAGGAAGTTGCAATCTATTTGAAGTTATTAAGTTTTGAAAAGTTACCTCACACTAGCCCGACCACTTGACCAGAATTCAACTCCTCTACCCCTCCCCCCCCCCTTCCTCTCTTTTATCAAGTGCTTTCAACTTTTCACATTTAAAGTGTGTCATAATTTCATATTTCCAGTCAATCGAGAAGTGCTCTATATATACGATGAATCACGCTCGCTTCCTCAAATTTCAAATTTAATGTATTTGAAGAAGCAACAGCAGCAGCTGCTTCCCCCTTGTCTATTTTTAAGTCAACAGAAGTCGATTTAAAACAACAACAATAATAATAATAATATACGCAGCGGAGGTATCTTCCCAGGATTACTCTCTCTATATACGGTGACGAGTAAAGCGAAGTATTTTCCTTTTTTGTGTCATGAGGATTACATTTCTCCATCGTGAGTATATACGACAAAAAGCAGAAATTGTGACATCGCAACAAAATATTTTACTTTAAGCGTTGTCACCAGACATGTCTGTGTGTGCATAGAAATCAAAGGAGTGCTTGGAGATTTCTGATGCGGCGAGATTTGTGGGGATTTCCTGACGAGGCAGCGCCTTATAGTCTATTATATAAGTTTTTGAGGAAAATAAGTATGTAGTGGCATGAGTCACACTCCAAATATACATACAATACTCTGAGTATGTAAAGAGCTAATGCAAATTCATTGTCCTACTCAGAAATTAGTGTCAAGTAAAGTGTATGGGTACCTACCTACCTACCATTAGAAGCATATTATTTAGAATATTCCCTGTAATATTAGAATTACCGTATGCGGTTATAGTTTTCCCATCAGCCAAATTTAGGTTGTGTGTTTAATTTCACAAAAACAAAGGAACGCCTAAACTAACACGCATGAGCCTTCAAACTATAAGTATAAATATATCCTATAAGTATAAAATCAAATACAATTGGTATACACACACATATATAAATATATATATATATACCGTTTAGGGACTTCACAGCCAAAAGTTTGCTTGAGCAGTACTCGTTACCTAAAATTGGTGACGATGTTCACCTCCTCAAAATGCATTACCAAATGAATCATAGCTATTTACACAGTTGTTGCATATCATATATATATTAAATGATATACAAAAGAATCAAATTCTTCATCACGAATTGGGGAACATTTTCGGGAAGAAATATTTTGCCTAATAATATACAATAATAATCGGATATAGTATGACATAAATTCTGTGCGACAAATATTTCCTTCTTGCCTTGAGTGCTATATACGTTTAAATTGAATTCGAATGAAATGTTTGTATATGTATGTATGTATATACATAAATACCTACAGGCTGGTTAGCAAGACTAACCATAGTCATACTGCCCTATTAATATTCCTCTTTATAGTGATTATTTCTTCCATATGATATGAGAAGAAAGACAATGTCTTTACTTATTCTCTATTACAGTTGAACAAAGAAACGGAAATATTATAGTCAACTTTTGGGGGAAATTAACTGTAAAGACGAAATTTCCGCCTAGATTGGAATGAATAGTGCCTTAAGAGAATACACTATAATATACTAAATTAATAGCATAAGTATCTACTAAAAATATAATAGGTACGCTCCACGCAATATTCCCAAAACGGGATTTGAAACAGAAGAGGTATTGTCAACCCGGAACACTATGTAAGCATGATACGAGCTAATTCTTAATCCCCTATGAGACACTGGACGACACGACATAATATGCAGTTTTAGAAGATGTAAATGTTGATGCAGTATAGGCACGTATTATATTATACGCTTATAATAAGATATTACTTACACCGAGAAAAGTTTAACGAGGCGAAAGTATTCGTATGTTTATTCATTACCTTGGCATTTATTGAACTACTTCTATTGTATAGGTGCTGCCTTCACTAACTCTATATACCCATTTCCCAGTTACTTAGGTATATAGGCAGAAAACAAAATTGGGTAATAGAAATACGTACGGATGCATTCTGCGAGGCTATTCCACTGGAAAGTATATATATAATACGAAGCTGGTTGCAGTATAGAATTATAGTTTATGTGAAAACTAAGCTCAGGATTTTTACCTCAGTCATATTATAAGGTGATTGTGATATGATATATAATATACCTTTGCTTCCCGTTGATTAATTCTAAGGGAAATTGCAGTTCTAATACGCTGAATAAACTCCAAATACACGTTTCTTGTTTCTGATAGTCCGAAGTTGCGATGTACGCTGATTTTATTTGGAAATAGGTAAAATATGATACTATAAGGAGAGGCCGAGTTGAAAATATAATGCAAGGAACCCATAAGAGAGGACCTTTAATAAAAGAGAATAAAAAGGGGGATTTTGAAATCAATAAATTAATTCTCTTATTATCTCTACAGAGTATATATCTTTGTATATATTTGTACATAATATATATCAGAGATGCAGGCTAAGGGGGGGGGGAAGCAACCATGACAAATATAGAGGGCCAAACGTATTGAACTTTATCTCCAAGAGAAAAGAAGAGATGTATAATTGATTTTTTGTAAGTGGGCTTTTTTTCCTATTTCCTCTTCTCGAGCTCTCCTCGCACTTCACATCACTCAAACTCTCAAACGTGTAGTCTCAGAGCTCGATCCAAATTCGTTCGTTCTGAGATTTCAAGAAGAGATGAATATACATATATTCCGAGATCCTCGCATCCCATTTTTCTGTCTCCTCGAGCTCTATCCCAATATACCTCTGTCTTTCTCTCTTTTGCTCGATTCTTAAACGCTGTGATACTGATGGGGATCGCGTACAAAATGTTTGCAATGTTGTCCTCTTTTAGTCTTTATTTTCTCATCCTTTCTGGCAATATTTTATCCCCTTTTCAACTATATATCCTAGGCGGGCGACGAAATTTCGGGAATTATCTGAAATCTCAGCTTGATCAGAGTATTTTTCGGTTGTTTTTATTCCTGAACTAATCATTAGTGTACCACACATCCCCCGGCTATAAGCCAATATTACAAAATACAAGCACTCAGAATGCGGTGGTGCTTTTGTAACAAAACCTTTCTGACTGTATATGTATAATATGTACTAGCCTTAAACTAGATTTCCTTTGCAAAATAGAACCAATAGTTCGTTGCGAAATGGAGTGTTGTAAATGAGTAAATCGGCGCCAGAAAAATCGCCAAAAATAGCGACTATGCACTGGGTGCAACTGCGAGCCAAATTATACACCCCAACCAAGCAATAAGGCTATAGCAAGCTTTTTGGTTACCGTGTGTACTTGGTGTACTTGCAACTTTATACTCCCTTCGAATAGCAACTCAATTGGAATAAGAAATTACAAGACACGCTTGTTTGTGGAGACCCCAGTTTCCTGCTTTCTTTCAAATCTCGTCTTTGAGTGGAGTCGGGAGGACTCCCGCGCACTCGCTTTCCAAATCGATAAAATTGTCAAAGCAAAAAAGAGACAGTTGTAGTTTAGGATCGAATTTCCTTTTTCTTGAATCCTTTTTCAATCGCACAGTTAGCGTGTGCGTGTTTCTCAAACTTATGATGCTGAAAGGCGCTCGTCTCGTCGTCGTACACATTGTCGTCGCTCTTCTTAAATTAACCCCCTTTTTGTGGTTTTTGCCTGTTCTTGTTCATCTCAAATGCAGAACAAGAGGAGGCAAGTGTATATGTAAAGGCGATACCAGGATAGACTTTTTTTCAACTTTGCCTCCAGATATGCTGGTATTACGGACTTTCTGAACACGGAAGCCCTGTACTCGTAATTACCAGAGTATTGCTTCTGTAGGAAGACAGAATTACATAGACAGGTTTTACTGCTCGGGTAAAAATAAGTTGTTTTCCGAATGACCGACCAGATTTCAATACAACACGAAAAACGTTATCAAATATTTAGCATTGTTTGTAAAACATAGTAGCTATCTTTTTTAGTTTTATTGGAGTGGAAATCTCTTTTTTTAGTTTTTACCTGTACAATGTTATACTTACACATTTCATAAGTATAAGCATTTCTACATAATAAGTCTCCTAAAGCACTTTTACAAGAAGAAAACGAGTTTCATTAGTAGCAATCTCAAAATTTATAAACTTCTACGTTTTCGACCGATTTTCTTTCTGTATTTAATCAAGGATTTGAGGTTTACATTTTTTAGTACAATTTTACAATTACACTAACAAAATATTCAGTTTTATATTTTTGATACGAGATTCCATTGATATGGTATACTTTGCGGCTAAAGGGTTAATGGATAATGCTTATATTTAAATGATTTAATAATGACTTGATTTCTTGAGTTTCATTCCTTCAATTATGAGATGACGCTAAATGAATAATTTGATTAAATATACCCCAAAAGGCATTACTTCGATTATGACTTAACACAATAAAATAGCGCAACATTCAAATGGTAATAATGCCGATATGTTCAAGAATAATGCGCGAGAAAATGATATTAAATACAACATTGCGTCTACTTGGAAATAAGTTATAATTCAGAAATAACAGCTCAACTGAAAGTATTTTCTTGGATATCAACAGTTCTATTCTTCCTTGAGCAGCTTCTCTAACTCCCTCCCCTCTCTCATCCCTCCAGGTGCACCAGTTCTGGCCCCTAGTGACGATCCAGTGCTCCAAGGACCTTCGTCTCTTTCTCTGCTCCATGTACGCCCCAATTTGTCTTGTCGACTGGCCCAAACGGGTCCCACCCTGCAGGTCCCTCTGCGAATCAGCCCGAGACGGGTGTGCCCCGCTTATGCGCAAGTACGGATTCACCTGGCCTGAGAGGATGAACTGCGAGAACTTGCCGGACAATACCGACGGGGTAAGTGTCAGTGGACGAGCTGTAGAAATATAAGTATGTAGAAGCTACAAATAAAAGAAGAAAAAATTCAGAGAATTGTTTGACCTATATTTGATATTATCTATTTTCTTATATAAATGAAATAAATATTTCTTGTTTGGTTTTGGGAAAGTATACATATATAGCCAAGATTTTTTCTTCATATTTTAATGTCAGCATTATTACGGTAATTAATTGATTGCGCCTTTTTAGCATTAGTTTCATCTGTTAGCTGAATTATAATCTTTGCTATATCCCTCACAAGTAATCAACTAATCGATTTTCGGTTTCTTAAACTATATTATGTAGTTAATATAAATATATATATGTTAATTTTTAATGCTATTAGTTGCGATATTTTTCTATATTTGTTTACTTGCTTACCACTCTGAAGTTCTATTGATCTATTTTTTAGTTCTTCTGGAATCTTTATTTGTATACTACCACGCCTATATGCTCTCAAGTACACCATATATATATGTGCAGAAAATTTCATAAAAGTAAAGTCCAAGGTGCCTGCAGGGTGTTGAGATTAATATACAATATTATATACTTTCCCAAAATATATACTTATTCAACACATTTCCTCCCTATTCGTACATACAAATAAATTCAAACTGCCAATCAAACCTTACAAGTACATAATATAGCGTTGCATTTCAAACAAATATTTTACAAGAATCTAGACGAAGGTATATACTTGAATAAATCATTAAATAGAATTTTTAAGCGATTACATTATATGTAGTAACAATTATATATATATATATCGAGGAACATAATAGGTATAATGGGATATAAAACACAAATTATTTACGCATCAGGGAAATAGTGTTACAAGACAATTTAGTATTTCACTAGAATCTTAATTGTATTTTATAGACAATGAGATTCATTTGAATAAAAACACTAGAGTTACATACTGATTGGAATTTTTCATTGGTAGGTATATCATAGTTTGCGTGTACCCTGAATTTCTGTATTATTTTCTTGAATTACAATAGTTTCCTCTTCCAAATTTGAAT
>JAYRBW010072072.1:0-26197 GCA_036023295.1 Invenusta paracnida
TTTTTTTTTCATCATAAGCAAGCGTATTATACATACACATAGACATATTTATTTATTCTTTGTCAATTTTTGTCTTTCGTATACAAAAAAGGACTATAAACGGGACATTATGAGGGATTTCTGAATATTTACTTTACAATATAATTGTTTCACCTGCTTAAATATTTCAACAGATATTCTTTGGAAATGTGATATAAATCTTCTTTATATATATTAACGAAATAATATTTTTGCTATATAAATTTCAGCAAAGTACAAAATTATGTTTTTATGACGAATTATATAAAGTAGTTTTTTACATAACCTTTTTGTCAACCAAACTAAAACCAATCTATTAAGTTAAGGATCCGACCAAGAAAAGTTCATGTAAAAATTTCAAAAGTTTAAAAGTTAATTTTTTTAAATCATGATTAAATTGTTGTTTGTCCTTTATAATCGGTATCTCTGTGGTATATACGACACTTCCTGAGATATGTAAGACAAGTCTTCTTCTGCTTTACTATTTTTCAATTTCATAATTTTTAAACTGTTTTATATTTAAACAGATATACACTTTATAATGACTTCTATATCGTGTTGTAACATTTCTACGGAAAAAGAAATATGCCTGCTTTAATGTGGACACAAAATTTAACTAATAGATAGAATTGGACAGTTTGCAGTCAAGTGTTAAATGCTTTCATCCATCCGAAAACAGGCAGAATGAAGATAAGCTTCAGATAAAAGGACTAATAATATAAATACCTGTTTATACCTGTAAACCTGTATATTGTATATATATATTGTATAATACCTGTATATTGTTCATCACTATTGTCGCAAAACATAGAAACAAAAGGTGTGTTTATATTCGACAGAAGTGATCCTTCAATTTGTCGAATAATTTCGAATCATAATTATATGTATGTCGTCTGTCACCTGATCACAGTGAAGATATCGTCATATGCGGTTGAATTTGACCATCGTCCAACCCCCTCCATAAGATCAACCGAGATCTGGCAACCCACATTCGCGAACTGTGCAGCAACTTCAAAAGTGTTTCGTGAGTTTTGGCGTGTGGAGACTCCACTCTCCAGTGTTACCACTAACAATGGGTCCAACAGGCAGTTTACTAGGGGTGTTACCGCACTATAGTATTCTCCAAACACAATAATCGTTGTTGTCATTATCATGTCAAAACTACCTGATTCAACACCAGATAAGACCGCGAGATCATTGCAATGTCAAGTTGATGATTTCCCGGAAGACTTAATCACGTGTCCGAATCCACTTTGCTGCAACTCCAAATCCAAAAAGAAACTGATCGTTTGATAACTCTATTAGATTATTAATTTAAAAATAAACTAATATTTTGTTTACATAATAACGAACTATAGGTATTATATATTTAAACAGATGGTATAAATGTTAGTTGAAAGGGTTAATTTTGTCTTAGAAAACGGCCGCTCCGCCCTGTTAACAAAGTGTTATCAAATTTGATGAGATTGATCTGGAATACCTATATACATACATCACAAATCAAAAGGTGAGATGATCATGTTCATTATATTTAAATTGCAGAAAAAAATGAATATGGGAGGGACAATAAACAACATATATATGTATTTTATGGAGAAAAGACAAATATGTCGTATATTTCACTAAGTTAAAAAACATAATGATAACATTTTCGTTTTAACATATCTCGAATCTATCTCATTACTTGTTATGATTATTTTCGTTATATTATATACTGTATGTATTATATAATATAATTTTATTTGTTATATGACTATAAAAGACAATAAATGTAGTTTTTTATTGTTTACTGAAGCGAATCAAGAATAACACCAAATTATCTAAAATTATAATATGATTTTTGTAGCCTAAATAAATACTATTATTTGTATTTGATTAACATATTTTAAGCAACTATTTTAATTTGTTGCTTAAGTAATGTTAAAATAATTTAAAAGTAAAATATAGCAAGGTTATATAAATAATAAATGAGTGGTTTTAAGTATATAGTAATACATCTAGAAGTGTTAATTAGAAAAGGGTAAAAATCAATATAAATTTCAATTTAACTACTGAAAAATATTAAACAAAGACGGCTATAAGTAAAATAAATGGTGATGGGAGAAATGTGTGAAATAAAACACCATCAAATAAAGAATTTCAGTTGCTTTCTTTTAAAAAGATGATAGCAATTATCATCTGCATATAAGGTATTATATATGATTTTCTATTTGAAAACTTTTAATTTGTGAAATTTTATTCGAAATTTTACAGTTTCAATTACATACGATACAGATTTTACATAATCGACTATCAAAAATCCGTTTGAGATTTTATAAATCCGAAATACTTATTCAGTCATATAATAGATTATAAATTTAATGTAAAGAAATCCTTTATCATATAAAATGTAAAGAATTTTTTGATTCAATAAGATTGTAAACAAAAACAAATTTATGTATAACGATAAAACTCGAAAATTGTATTTATCATCTGCGGTGTAATCTTATATACATAATTATACATTGTAGCATTCATTAGTAAAGTGAAATTTGTTTGAACACGAGATTTCACTAACAATGTTTCAACATGAATATATTTTATCATAATATGTTTTAATAATTGTATAATATACAACATATATTCATATCACCTATTTATTTCTTATCAAAGATTGTCTGAATAAGCTATATATACTGACAAAATGAAAAATAACTCATTTGTTGCTAATTGAAGTTGTAAACACAAGAGAAAATCAACACAACGAGGAAATATAAATATATATAACAGTATTATTCTATTTTAAACAATACCTTTCTTCATTATTTTTTAATATGAACAGAAAATCAAGTTATCTAAAATTTAATTTATTTAAGTAACCAATTTTTGTTTACTACATACTATGCTATACGAGTAATATACCATAATACTTAACTTTTAAATTATAGTAATTGCTTGTATATAGTATTAACAATTATATTATAGTACGAACGTGTATACATATAAATTGGAACATATAAACAATTAGTTGATGAACGTATTATCTTGACCATATAAGAAATATCTATCGTATTATATGAAAAATTAATTTACAAAACCTATTGCTATACTTAGTTCTATCAATAAAAATAGAATATTTACAGGGAAACAATCAAAGATACTATAAAGAATGACTAAATCATTCTTTAGTATCTTTGTAAACAATTGAGACAGTGTATAAATAGTGGAATCTGGAGTTGTTATTTGAAAATATAATTTTTTTGGTCGAAAATTGAAAAAGTTATTTGTGAAATAAATAAAATGTTATCATTTGTAGTTGGAATGTACGAATATCTCTAACTAATAAAGTTTCCGTATACCAAAAAAGTCTACTTTTGAAACTTGTAAATCGGAAGCAGTTAATTATTTTCTTTTTGTTCACTAAAACGAAGGAAAATGTAAGCAATGATAAGAAATGGGAATGAAGATTCTTTATATTAAACAGAATTATAGTTATAGTAGAGAATGATAATTGATAAATGTAATGCAAATTTGAAAAATGTAAAGTAAATAATTTTGTTAATTTTATCTATCCATTAAATTAGATGTATATGTCCATGAGTTTATATTGTGTATTATGGGTTTATTGATTTATTGATTTACTGAAAAGGGCAAAATATTATTTGAAAGATATTTGTTCAATCCTTATATTAAATAAATTATATATATAATTAGAACGCATTTTAATTTAATACTGAAATATGCGCAATACGCAATACATCTCACGAATTGAATTTTAAATTATTTCGAAATACGTAAATCAAATTTTGCATTCATTTATAACCCATAAAGTAATTGTACATATATAGTTTTGACTCTTATTGATTTCATATGCATTGCATTGTTCTGTTTTGCCCATAGAGTATATAATTACTCTATGGTTTTGCCAATGTAAAATCGTTTTATTTTAATGAATTTGATGTAAATGGGTAAGCTAGAAGTTGTATCTAAAATTTGTATAACACATTTATTATTTAAGAGATAATGTAAATGGTAATTGGTAATGGTTTTGCCAATGTAAAATCGTTTTATTTTAATGAATTTGATGTAAATGGGTAAGCAAGAATTTGTATCTAAAATTTGTATAACACATTTATTATTTAAGAGATAATGTATTTAAAGTATTAATGTACAAAATCTTTAGCGTAAGAAATTAGTAGTATCAAACAGTTATCAATAGTCAAGAAGAGTCGCAACTCTATCTATTAATACTTTATTATTCAGAATAAATGCTATATGGCGTCATTGCTCTAGATATAATTAATAATCAAGGAATAGATAACAAAATATGGAAGTTTATCTATAATACAAGTGAGCAGGAGAAAATCGAAAACATTTTTTGTTTTATACTCATCAATTCAAGACATGTGGAAATTTATCAAAATTTGAAAACAATAACGTATATAAATTGTACATTTAAAATAATATAACATGTAGGTATATTATAGTTGAGTATGGAGTTTAAGAGATTTTGATACCCTTAAAAATGTTAGTATTTTTATTAATCAGAGCAGTATTCTTGAAGGTAATCATAAATAATTCATCAATAGTATATACATATGTATATATAGATAATATACCTATTTAAAAATATACATTTTTTGCATCAATAAAAAAAAACTTTTCGCGTTAATTGTTATATTTTAGAATTTTAGTTTTTGCATAATCTTAAATAAATATTTATACAGACCTCTATATAGCTAATATATTGATTAAATGACAGATTTATAATCAAAATCATGAGAGGCATAGTTTAAAATGTACACACCATCGGAAAATATTTTATATCGTTCAAAATATGTATTTATTTATATATATGATATTTAAAAATTAAAAAATTAAAAATTGTTAAATACGACTATAGATGTTAGACATAAAAGTGTTTGTTGATATGATATGGAAGTTGAATAATTTGAAGAAAATAATTGCTACACCATTTCTATATTTCTGACAGACTTGTATACATGCGAATAACCAATCGTTTATTTTATATTTTTATCTCTTCCACCTACAAGTTGTCTTATTATTTAAGAACATTTATATATATATGTATAATAGTTTTGCGAAGTCCATTAATTTTTTTCATCAATCATTGAAGGACCCGGAGAATAGTAAGAAGTCACATCTGCCACAGAAGTCAATAAACAGAACACATCAACTCGTATACACAACAATTCAATTACTCAAAATGTGTCCGAGCCAATGACTCGCCCTAAAACTAAAGAATCTTGGCCTTCTTGAACGCATACGGGTCACCGTACCTCCTCTTCTCCCCTTTTATTTTATTGCCCTTTGGTGTCATAAAGTCCCTCCAAAACACTCAATTTTCCATTCAGTATATCTCCCTCCCACCTTTTTCTTTGAGAAACATAGTTTTCTTTTTCTAGACGATTGAATTTTTGACTTGTTTTGGTCGGTAACAATAACATATCATTTTAGTGTGGAGTACATATTACTAAATGCATTATAATATAATATCTCTTTATCTATAAATATTTAACTTTATGTATAGTGAGGGCTTTAGTTTTCACGATATTTCCATTTCTATATTAAGTAGAAGGATCACAACACTTGAAAATAGGATCACTGCACTCGCAAGTAACTGCAGGGGTGATCAACTCAATCGTTTGTTGTCATTTTGAACAATTATTTCGACATTTATGTAAGTATGATAGGTATGTGTATGCAAGTATCATAGTCAATATCACTTAAAATCAAAATAAAAATTCTTTAAATAAATATTGAAAGAATAATTCAATTTTAAGAATTATTTTTATCTTCAACACACCACAAGCTAAATTAATAGTATATAAAGGTATAACGGAGGAATATAATTTGAATATATTAATTTTAACAGAAATTAAAATTTATGACACACTTGTTTAAACCTTTTTATAATATTATTCAAAATTTGAAACTAAATTTTAATTATTGTCAAATTTTTAGTATCTCGTATTAACAGATGTGTTAACACTTGTATTTACAACCTTTATACAACTGGTCCAATCTAATCTGATTCAATTGAAATACCTAAATTGAATAAATTACTTTAGTATTTAATTAAAACTAATTATGCATTGAAAACAGAAAACCACATTTCTTTCTATATCAATATGAAAATAAAGGTTCTTCAGCCATTCATTGATGTTTGTATAAATCTCTTGAGCAATTTTGAAGCTGCATATTCATGAATACAATATAAATAACATATACATTGACCGGGAAATGTCTTAATATGGGAAAGTATAAGAATTTAAATATAATTTATGAATAATTGAACTATAGTGGACTACTACGCATAAATAAATATAAATATGAATGTATCAATATTTGTAAAAATATAATATATATTAAATATAAAGTGCGCTCAATAATTCAAGTTAATCTAAATAAAATAACAATATGCAACTCAAAAAATAAATACACGTTTTATTTGTACGAGTATAATAATGATATTCTACATAATTATTTTTGAATTCTTATAAAACTGAAATATATTTTTGCAAAACAAAATATATTTTTGAAGAAGTAAATTAGCCAGTCACCAGCTCTATAATTATTAATTTTGAAATAGTTTTCTTAGATAATGCACATCCTCTATATTTAAATCTATATAAAAGGAACTATAAGTGATATGAGAAAATTTCAATTTTATATCGAAATAAATTTTAGTTTTTGTATACGCTTAAATTTAGACAACTTTTATGATTATTCAGAGTAGCATTATGGCTACACGTGTAAATAATTATAAAAGATATGTCTTCTTAGAATTAATATTTATTATGAACAGCATAAAATAATAAAAGAAAATAATTTGAATGAGAGAAAAAAGACGACACGAAATATTTTACAAAGGTAATATTTATCGTTAACACCGGAAAGAAAAACTTGACTTTATATTAATTCAGTGGCAATTGGAGAACTGATGCTATATATCTTTAATGTGGCTGAGGTGCAAGGTTTCAAGGAGAAAGTGAGAATCGGTGCTACCTTTTCTATACAAATTAAGTAAACAATCTCAATTTCTCACTTTGGAAAAAGAAGAACAGAATATCTAAAGTCGAAGAATCGACACAAACTTCCGGATGTGACTTTCAGTGACAGTTTAATTATTATTATTGCAAGTTAATAAATTAAAATTGGTATTAATGGCCCCTCCAACTGCACCTGAGACTCCAGCTAAGAAGTTTCCTTCCTCCTCGTTGTTGTGTTCTGTGTCACATGTTCTCTGTTAATACATTATTCGAGATTTGTCATGGCCATCTTACTCCATATGGTAGCATAACTCGACGTTTGTTTCTGGAGTTATTTCATGAATAATAGGGATAAATCCGATTGAGATTTTTTTACCAATTTATATAGTTACTGTTATTGGTATGAATATATGTGTATCAATTGGGTTTTACTTTTATGTTGCCACCATATATGTTACGCATAAACCTGAGGATTGTATAGTCCTTTTATCGCAGAATATAGGTGATACATGTGACATAAAATAAATAAATAAATATTTAACAGTTTTTACATTTTTACATTTTTACATTTTTATATTTTTAAATCGAAAGAAATACTATATTATTTTAATAATAACAATATGATGTAATTTATATACCAATAAAAACTGTTTTTTAATAATTGTCATTTGTATTGTATATACAAATGTAAAATATAATAAAGCTGATTTTCTATACTTCAAGGTTTATATAAAGTAGAGTATGAGATTCAAAATAAAAAAGATGTTGATAATTATGAGTGTAGTATGCATCATACAATCTTTTTGTCGGATTTTTTTATTTAACAAAAATATTATCTGATTCGACATAGCATTTATACTTTTTAATAGAGTATATAATACTTATAATTTGTTGGCCAAATATATACAAAATATTGATTATTTAAAAGTAATGAGTTGAAATATTAATTAGAAAGATTATTATTAACCCCTTTCAGCACAGGAAGAGTCAAAACAGGACCGATTTCGATCTTATTTGACCTCATGAGATACATTTTTGCATAAAGCCTCGAACCATCACACACCTATTTATCGTGATAGTACATTTAAAAGAAGATCAAGAACCAGTCCACTTCTGTCTATTCAGACATATATGTAAGGTGTGCTAAGGTTGTACATCTAAGAAATGCAAAAATTAAACTATGTTTTTATTATTAGAAAGGGGCATATATTTTCAATTAAAGATGATTTTAAAACATAAATGAAATATAAAAATGTTAACATTGTTGCATAAAATTACGCAAAATAGGGCGTTTCTATGACATGGACTACAGTAAACTGGCCATGGGTTTAAAAAAACACAAAAAAAAACAGGAAACACAGGACTAATTCAATATGACAGAATAAGCGGGAAATCTTCGGATTACTTTTGATTTGAATAAATGATTTAACAAATTGATTTTAAAATGATTTTAATAAATTGATTTTATAAATCAAATATTTCCGTGTATTTGCAACAAATTTATTTAGTTTGTTTCCAACTGCAATTATGCGCTTATGGAAGATACTCATGTGATAATTTAAGTAATCTATGACGTAACAAAATATACTAAAAGGTTAAATTGATAAAAAATAATGCTTTCTTAAAATATTCGATTAAAGACACTGTAAATTTCACTTCAATTGGGAATACATTTAAAAAATGTGGAACACAAGGGAACGCCTCAATTAACGCTTTTTGGAACACCTCGAGATGTTTCAAATTATTATGTGTTTTCGAACCTTTTTTTCGAAAGCGGCAAACGCTTTGAATGGCAATCAAGATTCCTGTGAACATGGATAAATAGATGTGCGTTATAGTTGAACATTAAATACCTCATAGAAAATATTCCTGAATAGATATGATATATCTTTAAATAGATGATTATTGCATTTAGAAAAATAATACCTAAATTAAGTAAAACAAATTGAAAAAGTCAACTTTGTCTCTCGAAGTTACTTCATATTATAGACATTAATGAAGATTTTTAAAGAATTCGTCCAAATTTAGCATTTTAGAAAATTTTTTAGATTGAAAATATAATTAAAATCTTGTAAGAAAATAAATATTTTAAAACAAATGACGCATTCTTTAATTTTTACATTTGAAGCAGATATGAAGACTGGTAATAATGAAATAATTTAAATATATATAGGGATATAAATAAATATTTCGTCATATTTTTATTTATTTACAATGCGTTATTAAATCGTACTGAGTTTTACGATATTTGCAGTAAGCAGCGTTATATTATTTTTACATACGATTTTTTGTTTGGAATTAAAATCACAAAAGCGTGTTTAAAATTTTGCTCAGAACGTTTCACAAGGAATATTTTATATTTCTCAATTCATTGTTTCTCAGATAGTTATGTCTCATTTGTATTTCGCTGTTTCTCATTTCATTGTTCCTCAGATAGTTATGTCTCATTTGTATTTCGCTGCTTTTCATTTCATTGTTTCTCAGATAGTTATGTCTCATTTGTATTTCCCTGATTTTTGTTTTATTTTTTATCAGATAGTTATGTCTCATTTGTATTTCGCTGTTTCACATTTCGACTTTTTCCAATTCGATCATTCTCAATTCGTTCTTTCTTTTTTAGTTACTTTTTAGTTAGCTATTTCTTACATATCGCTGTTTCTTACATTTTGTTCTTTCTCGTTTTAGTCTTATTCAATTTGCAGTTTAATTTTTCGCTGTTTCTCATCTCGTTCTTCCTCATTTTACTAGTTCTCGTTTTCATTTTGTTTTATATCTATTTCACTGTTTCGCTATTTTTAATGTCTTATTTTACTGTTTCGTTGTTTCACATTTCTCGTTTCATCGTTTCTCATTTCGTTGTTTTTCGTTTCACTGGTTTTCATTTCACCGTTTCTCACTTAGCTTTAAGACAATTAATTATGTAAATTTGGCAATATGTTTATTTTAAATTTGCAGTAGTCAATAAATATGTTTGTTTTCGTAAAAAACCTTATTTAAAATAAAATAAAAATTGCGTTCAATAAAAATGCATAAGATTAAAAGATATGAAAAAGTAAATGTAACGATTAAATCAATGATTCTGTTAAAAAAATTTAAAAAGTAAATTTTTAAGTTATTATATAAATAGTAACAAGACGGCGAAACACTTATAATTTGATCATTTACGAATAAGATAACGAAATGCTAAACTTCAAAGTGATAATGCAGTGACGTTAAAATCAGCAATTTTAGAAACGGTAATTTGAGAAACGCGATTAAATACGACAATCCCTAAACATTGCTTTCAGATTTGTATGCAAACGCTTCTAAAATTCAAATATGTAACTTGAAGAGATGATTTGTTAAATTTTAAATTTATAAATTTTCTAATTTTCGAAGATTAAATTTCCGTAAGTGTTTGAACGCATAATTTTTATATGTTCAAGATAAAGAAAATTAATATTTATGAATATGAGAGTATTGTTGAGAATGTGGAGAGAAATAGATATCAAAAGGTTATTAGGAAAATTATTTCAATTCTCTTGAATATAGGATATAGTTAGGGGTATTAATATACATATATGCGAAAAATTTAATGGTTTGTAAGTAAATGAGATTTATACGTAATTATTTTGTAAACATAATTAACATGATAATAGTAAATATTATTTGTTTAATGGAATTTCGTAAATGTCGCATGTAAAATTTCCTTCATAACAAATATATTACTCAAATATATTAAAACATTTATTCATAAAATCAATGAACAATAGAATAATTAGAGTATTATTATTGCATATGCCTAAACCAAGTTATTGATATATCTTTTAATTTCTTCTAAAACTCGCAATAATTTTAAGGTAGTTTCTTTAACATCAAAGGAAACAGACAAAGCTAAAAATATTATATACTTATATTACATCAAATGCGAATAACTACAAAAAAAATCTTTGGAATAAAATGTATTAAAAATATTTATATAATAAATTAGTTAATAAAAAATAACTTGGGTATAATGTATATGTGTTTCCTTGTGTGTAATAATTCATTGTACGAAAATATGCATTTCCTGATATAAAATACTCCAAATTATCACATAATGGAATTGCTCTGAAATTATGAAGAATATTATATAATATACATATATATTCTTGTTCATTTATTTTTCGTTAAAAAAAATTCATAATCAAAGTGTATTTAAATTGCCTGTTTACACCAGTGCAGTGTATACTAAACATTCGATACGTAAAATATGTGGAAATCATGAAAATCAAATTATCCAAATATTACAAAATCTATTAGGTATTTATTGCGATGTTTGTCTTGAGCTACATAATATTTTCTTACAATAACTATCCAATAAAATATTATTTCTAAGCTTTAAAATCTTCCGTTTTCATAGTGAAAATGTTATTAAACGCAAATAAAATTTATTGTCACAATAAAAATTCAAGAAACTGTTGTTTGTTGTTTATAAACTTTATCGTCTCATCCCAAATTCTCTACATCTATTTGAGAATCTTTAGAAACATCTATAAAAACAACCCCAACAATAACAGAATTTGTGCTTTTAAAGTCTCTATTAATTATAGAAGCGGTGTCGATAATGGCTATACAAACTGATGATAATCTGCGGGAGTTAATCAATATTCATATTATCTGTTTTTCCAAAATTTGAGCACGGACAATACTCTCATTTAGAACATTTCTATATATATTTTGAGGGCCAATCCTCTTTTGCGGACCAAAGTATAAGCTTACGATCTCGTTATATAGACAGTCCAGGATTGACAGAAGCTGTCAGACCCGTCAAAATGAGATGATGACGCCATCAAATCGGTTCATCCCTGATCCACGAATATCGACTGATGATCGGAGAAAATCTGTGAGGCTGGCTGACAAGCGATTCAATATATTATCAAGGGGCCACACACAACCCCGTTCAAAGAAAAATAAATATCCATTGTCTTGTACGTCTTTTCACTGTAACATTAACTCGGGTAAGAAATGGGGTTTCTACTTGTTGTAGAAAAAAATAGATAAATGTAAGAGAAAACTAATCTTGGCTCATTGTACACCTGTCAAGATGTCTATACAAGTTTGCCAGTCATCAAATGTGCATCTTCTGACTTCTTTCCCAAAAACTCAACCCAGAATCTATTAACTAGTTAATTTCATTTGTATTTAAAGGATTATAAGATATACTAGAACCATAGGCTGTATATAGTATTTGTAAGATATTTATGTATACACACGAAATAGTGTATTATCTGAGTTGGGTATGGGAGAAACTCATCCAGTTTCAGTTTCGAAACAACGGGTGGTACTGAAATTATATAACGGCCGATTAGACCGTTGATTAATTGTAATTGTACTGGCGGAGGGAATGACGCCACCTATTATAGTCTGTTTTATTGTTAGAGGTCTGATTGTACGGTGTGTATATATTCGCAGTATATAAACCTACCATTTTCTATATCATTCTGTGCTCCGTTTAGAAATGCTCAGACGGGTTAACTGTTCAAAAGTGGAAGGTATAGGACCACCACATGACGTCTGTGCGTATCGACATTGTCACTCCGAAATACAACTCCAGTTAAGTCGCCATCAAGTACCCCTCGCCTGGTTTATGAGCCAATCTTGTGGTACGTTATATGCATGCATTACAAAGAGGGTCTCTCTCGTTTGGAATGTTGGCAGATGTAACGACAAAACAACTAGGGGGGAGGGGTACTATGGACTGCAGAGAACAATTCTCAACAACTTGACTTTTGTTCACAGTCTTGCACTCCGCTGGTCAGGAGCTAAATTGAGGGCGGGCAAGTCCGATGCTGGCCTAATTGGTCGTGGCGATGGATGGCTCAACTCCGTTGAGAATATACACACTCAGGAAATGAGGACCCGTTCACAAATATAAAAAGTTCAATGGAACACTTACCTATGTGATGGCTACTGTGTACATCGCCTCTAGCTCTTCAGCTTATTTATTTCTATTATATGTCAATTGATAGTAATGTGTCTTGTATAATAAGTCTGTTATGTTTTATTGTAGTCTCTTTTGTACTCTCGTCCTCATCAACAATCTATGTACTACTAGAAAATTATGTAGGTAGTGTATTTTAATATAATTTGCACATGATTAGAGTCATTTTGTTTAAAGAAATTAGTTTGCCGTACTCTTTAAAATTGCTATGATATGTCATGAGATGCCTATTCAAAACTGATAGAAAGCTACGATTGACTGAAACTTTACTTTAATCATCATTTTCAGATTTTATAATATACGTCAATTTGAGTAGATATAATTGACAGATGTGTAATACAGATGACTAAATGTATAAGCTGCCAAAAAGTCGGGTAATCATAAATACAAGAATGATTAGATGTGTGTCTGTTTATATTAAGATATAGATCTTTTGTGTATATTAATTGCATTCTTCGATTACAGATTATGAATCTGATAAAATATACACAACACCTATATAATGATTACCGACGACTAATTGACCAATAAAAGAACTATGTAGTCTGACCATGATAATCATTTCTTTTGTTTAGTATAAGAATCTTAATTATCAAAAAAAAAGTTTCACATTTGTTTGTATATATACATTTAAAGTGACGCCACTTTTTTGTAAGTTTTAAAATTGTTAATGTATCGTATTGTAAAATTGGATCTGAAAATAAAATACTTTTTGGAAATTTTAGTTATATGCTAAAATCACAAATATGCTATATAAAAATCACATTACCTTTATTGCGATTTATCTATTAGCTAGTATAGTTAGTTTTACAAACTATATATCAAAAGATTAATAATAATTTTTACCATTTTATTGAAGCAAATATTTATCCTATATTTCAAGTAAAAAAGATGACGTCTATACTTTACTTTGGATAAATTTAATTAACATAAATTATTTAATAAAATACGTTAAATTGTTTGAAAATAATTTCAGATTTTATTGCTATATGTTCATATATGTGGGGAATATGCAGGAAATCAAGTGGTTATTCCTGATTTTATCGATAAATAATATATATCTAGAATTCTCGGAAATTGGTAATATTCCCCGTATATTGGAAAACCATTACCACAAATTCAGCTGGGGCCATATTAAATATGTCTTAATAGTCTTTCCAATTTATATGGCAAATCTATTTCATGCATGGGCAAATGATATATATTATCTGTGGTCATAATTTGTGACAGTATTTTCATATGAAATAATTATATTATACATATTTTCTAATAAAATTGGTCATAGAATCTCATATATAATTATATTCAGATTTTAAGTAAATTTATTTTTAAATAATCACGAAATTATTTTGACAGACACCTTTAGCAAATAGTCACACAGTAAAACTGGAACCTCATGATAATAATAATAATAATATGTATATTTTATTAAGCGCCACATATTAATCATAATGATTTATTCCCACATGTCCTCTTAATTTTGTCAACAATAACTTTTATAATCGAGATTGTAACAGGATGAATAGACCCGGAGATCCACTGTAAACTTATATACATGTGGCTACAGCGTATAAAGGTACTTGAGATTTGTCAATCTTCGATGATAATTTGTCCTCAAAACCTGCCTCCAGCTTCAAATTTCCCAAAATGACTACCACTCCCTCAATTCATTTTCATTTTAGGTCATCATAGTTATTGTAACACATCTTCAATATATAACCGTAGAATAACTCTTTATATGGGGATGGTGGGAGGGATCAAAAGTGAATGCTACCTATGATTCTGTAATGTTCATATGGATAACTACAAGAACAGTACGTTACTGGGGGGCTATTTGCCCGCTAACTAGCCCTATTTTATCCCGGGCCCCTCCCATGTGCGTGTGGAGAGACCAACCCATTTCCGCCCCTTGTCCAGCCCCTTTTTCGACGGATTCCGTTTTAGATTTGGTGGTGGTGGTCGTCAATCTTTCCTCGAGGCAATACCCACCCTAAATAAGTTTCAAATCTTTCAGCCAATCCAATCGTCCGAATCGAATCGTCTGACTATCATACAACAGTTGACAACAACATTTGTCAGCACCCCATTCAAATCAGCCAGGACAACCAGTCAATCAGTTGTTTACTTCGCGCGCTCTCTCTCTCTTTCTGCTCTGTAAAGCGCTTTCAAACACAGGTAGACCGTCTCATGATAGGGGTAGTGACGAACAAGAACTCAAGGACCCTTTAGCCAATTGGTGTTCTCTGTAATTAGCTTCTCCTCTCCGCCCTTTCGGAGCGAGCATACACACCGTCTTGAGGACAGGCGAGCCCAGTAAACCTCCAGTTATTCAAGCCCTGCTGTGGTGTCACTATCTGTGTATTTACACAAACATCGTCGCTCTCTCGGTGTGAAGAAAGAAAGGCCTGTTGAGTTTCTTGGCTCATCTTCTTTTTCTTCTAACGAGACAGAGATCCTGTTGTTCTTGTTGTACTAACAAGGCTTTTAACACGAGTGCCTCTCAGACTTCTATATTTCATCCACGTTCCTCTTGTGAGTTGCGCTATCATAGGTATCTTCTTACGACCAACCGATTTACGGTTTATTGTTTTCTAATACCGGAGAGAGAGAGAGAGAAAGAAGAAGCGAAAGAGACCTGATTGAACAACTATACAATACACTATAAATTAATAGTTATATATATTTTAATGAGAATTAATTGTAATACAGGCAGTACATGTTTGAACTGTTTCTGTTGAAGTTATCGCCAGCGGAATAAAGATTTGTCTTCTCCCCTCCGAATCGAATGATGTCATCTTCCGATATACATTTCAATTTGGTAAGTCCTTCATTTTCATGCATATTTTTATCACGTCATCCATTTAAAATTATTTTTAAATACATACTATTCAGTATTCTCAAGATAAATTATTGCCATTTTTAGCTCTATAACATGTTAGTATTTTGGAACATTTTATTGATTATGTGATACAGTATTTTTATATATTGCATGCTTTAGATAAATTTATTATTATATCAATTTCCACAAAGTAGTTAACAAAAGCTTCGTAAAATTATACTATTGTAACGCTACAATTAGTGATGTTATTTTTACAGTGTAGACAAGCCTGTCTCATGTGTAAAGCATTGTTAATTTACTGATTTAATGCGGTCATAAAATTGCCTTTAATTGTTTTCTAATTTCAATTTTGACGCCAGTAAGTCTGATTTTACTTATAAAATATTATATTGCCACTTGTATAAAGTATCGCATATAAGCTATCCCATAAGAGGCTGATGTTACGCAGGTTTTAAGTTGCTCTCAGACTAATTAGGAGTTTTATTAAACAAAAATGCGTCCGGAATTTTTTCTGACTAGAATTATATTCCTAAAATATAATCAAAATTGTTTAATGTATTAATCTCAACTTTTGAAAGAAATGTAAATATTCAATGTATTTAGAAATCAAACGCATTTCGCAGTATTCATTCAGCCTCCTCAATAGTATTAATGATATTTAATAGAGAAAAATACAAATATATATAAAGAAGTTACATAATTAGAAACAGTAAATAGAGTTCATTAGATAAAACCACATTATTACATTACATTAAATAAAACATAAATTGCTATAGATCAATAACATAGCAGTATGCAGAACAAAAACTATATAATGTGCTAAGAGTGTTTTTACAACTAACTTTACAATCTATCTAGGATCCTAAATAAATTATGCTGCCGCTTGGAGGAAATTGAGTATTTAATTTAGGCTCAATATATTTCATAAGGAAGGGCTCCTCTTATTTTATTTAAAAAGTCAGGATTAGATTTGTCAAGAATTATTAATTGATCTCTAAGGAGAAATTATAACAATATTAATTATTGCACTGTAATAAGTGCGGCTACAATTTGTGGAATTTTATTTAATATTAACTTGTTTTTACTATTTAATAGTTATTATTCGTACAGTATATAATAAAATAAAATGTGTCATTGGTTTTTTATAAATTGATATTTTGTAAATAGATCAATTTGTGATTTTCTCGTAAAATATTTTGAAAAACAATCTACATACTATATTTCACAAAAAGAAAGGCAAATACTTAATTTTCTTTCTCAAATACCGCAAGCTTGTTTTTTTAACTATACAAAAATTAAAATGTACGGTTTGCCTTTTTTGCCATTCCATAGTGTATATACCTATATACATGCACACAGTATATTGATCAATAAACTATACACATACACCATTTTAGTATAGGTTAGATAAAAACCATTATAGAATTATTTAATGAATTATTATGAAGGATAAATCAATGAACCTCACAAAGTATATAAGATATAATACTAAAAATCATTGAGTACAACACATTCGGACTACGCACACACAATTGACTGACATCGCTGCTATTGTGATAATTTTATTTGGATAACAATATAATTAATTGCGCGCGCTTAGTTAGATGACAAAAGGAAAACATCATAAAAATACACAGTGCAGAGAAAAGGCATTAACAGTAAAAAGAAGTTTAGTTCGTTAGAAAACTGGGAAGACATTATTTTCTGAAGGGGTAATCATCGTAGAGAAGATTGATGCTTCACGAGTGTTGTAATATTGAGTCTTGTCGGGGCATTTGAGAAGACGAGAAAAGCACAGCAATCGAGTGAGTGGAGGAGATATTTTCCTGTTGGAGAATTCGCGGAAGACAGCAAGCTCAAGCTTGACGGAATGCAGTACGTAACTAACCAATTGTGAGATAGCAGAGACTTCTGAAGAACTAGAAGCGAGAGAGCGGAGGAGTCTTGATGAGCGAGGAAGGGGGAGCAGCGGCAATTATCGCCGGAAATCTCATAAAATTGAGAAATAAAAATTTGCAAGTCGGCCTTGTACCACCTGTGAACGGAGGGAGTTAGTGACATTTTTGGCGCCTATTTCTCAGAACTTGAGTGATCGTCTCGGACTCAAATATACAGAAAGAAAGAACGAAGGAGGACTGAGAAAAGCAAGCGAGAAAGGTCCCCTGCCTGCCTTGTTGATGAAAACATAGACAACTATTCTCCTCTTCTCTCTCCTCCCTGGGACGCATTTCTTGCGATGTCTATACACAAGAATTGAGATAAATATAAAAACTTACACAACTGAAAACAGAAGCAAAGATTAAATTTTGTCTGCTATACTATTTTTTAATACCTCGTCGTATGTTGAACAGTTTCCACATCTCAAACAGGTGAACGTTTTGTTTTCCAAAGAAATAACAAGAATTGGATGATCTTTTGTGTTAGTATAGAGTACTGGCTGACTTATGATCGGAAAAGTCATCGGAAATTGAGCGCTTTTGGTTTTCTGTAAAATACTATGAAATTTGACAAAAAATTACTGATTGAATCTGTTGAAAAGGTGAGTTCTATTTTGCTAAATTTATTTCCATCAAATTTTTAAAAATTTATCTGTAAATTGTATTTTCAAATATTTTGTTTTTTATTTAAGCTTTCGTTATCCATGTGTCAAAATTTTCAAATTTTAAACCTAAAATTTATGTTAAAATTTTAAATATAAGACGCAAAAATTAAGTGATTATACTAAATGAGGATTTGATAATCAATAAGTTAATGTTATATTAAAATTTATATGAAACTAGTAGCTTTGTATCTACATATCCGTGTGAATAAATATATTTTATAAATTCAACGTTAAAATATTTTTTGTTGCTAGTCTGAATGTGTTATTTTTATCATATAGACATCCGGTTCACCGTTTGTGTTTTTTATTTAATTATTAATATCAAATTATTATTTTATGTTACTTGAAACTTATACATTTGAGGGTAAATAAGTATCATACATATAAAAAAATTGCTTTTTCAGAAAAATATTGATGAAAAACATTTAATATATATGTATATATTTCTTAATCTAAGTTTCCTGAACTTTTGGAATTTTTTATTGATATATATTTTAAATTATTTATATTAGAGAGAGACACATTTTTTAGTCCACTATATAGTTACATGCTGTTTAGTGGATTTAGCTTTAGCATATATAATTTCTACAAAATAAAATAAAATAAATTTTATATGTTATATATAAAAACAAATATTCATAATTATAAAAGTAATTCTTCAAAGTTTCCTTGAAATATAATTCATTTATTACAAACTATGACATATATTTATTGTGAGCAATGCGGAAAATAATCTTATTGTTTGTACATTTTAATATATTTCATAGATACATAATTCATTCATATTATAACAATTCATTTAGAATATTTAATGAATATATATAAATATATTAAATTTGTGAATAATTGATTACGTACACAAATAATTCAAAATGTGTAATAATATAGAAATATAATGATAATATAAATATTAAAATTTTACTACAAATATTAATATTCGCGAATCTGATTTCTATAAGGACATTTGAAAATAATGAAACTACAGACAGATATTTTAATCAATACTAAATTATAACAATAGTCAATCGTTTATAACTGTTCATTATAGATGTATATACAAGGAAAAAACACAACAACCCTTTTATTAAAATATTGTACCTATTATTATAATACTATACTATATTTTATTATATGTTTTATATATAATATTCATAATTTTTTATTAATTCTACATTTATACATGATATTATGACGTCATATGACAACATGAAGACATTATTACATTGGTAATCTAACAAAAATAGTTTTGTAATCTGTTTTATGAATACTTTTAATATGAACATTAATATTTTAACAACGTGTTACGGTTCTTTCCGTGGTTGTAAAACATTTTTAGCAACTTATAAATTCGAAATATGTTGGTAACCTGCAAACGATAACATGTATTTTTATCTAGCGGTATACACCGAGAAGTAATATGTTCCTAACATTACGAATAATCGAGAATTTGAGTTTTATCTATGTCTATAACAAATGTTGCTTCCTTAAAATTCAATCAAGTCAACATTTATAATAATAAATAAAAACAGCCACAGGATTTTTGTTCTATATCTTTTTTGGATTCAAAAAGTACAATTCTCAAAAATAAGAATAGTATTACAAGAATCAAACATTATTTGCATTACATGACTCGCCCTTTAACGCCCTCTCTCCCTTATCTTTCTTTCCAGGACCCTTATTCTAACACGCCTCTCACCCTGCTGGCTGCTCAGTGCAACCGCCTTGGATCCCGCTCCCCCGCTACAATCCCACCTGCATCAGTCCCTCTCAATACAAGCCTGGATCACAGCAAGACGCCCTTCATGCCCTGGAAGCACCATTCTCCTCCTCATCCCCATACCGGACCCTCTCCTCCAATCTCCTACAACCCGCGGTCCACTCCAACAACCCCAGGAATGACATCACACTCTACACCGCCAATGGTCACCAGTCATGCACCCTCTAGCCACCCGCTTTTCTATCATCCGTCCTCTTTTGACACCTCGGCAGTTCCAGGACAGACTACTCTCCAATGCGCAGGAGGGAAATCCTCTCAGGACACACTTGTGGCTGGCTACCCACGCATGCCGGCTCTCAGCATGCCCTCGTACGACTCTTGGCATAGTTCAATCAAGTCGGAGCCCTGTACCGTGATTGGAACAGTAAACCCTGCGCACACAACCAGTGGAACTACCCCTTCCTCCGCCTTCTGGGACATCCACTCTTCGGCGGGCAGCGCCTGGTTCCCCGACCCATCAGCCTTTCCTGGACAGTTCACATCCTATCCAACTAGCCACACCGGCGGCTCAATGGACCCCTACGGAGCCAGTCTCCAACCCTCTGCGACTTCTGGACATCCCTTCATCACCTCGGTCAACCAGCCAAGCCAATCCCTTCTTACCGAATCCTACAAGTCCCTTTTCAACACTACCGCGGCAGCAGTTGCCGCTTCAGCGGCCGGTGGAGATGTCGGCGGCCCATTCTATCCACGGCCACTCACGCTGCCTACTCTCCCAAGTCCGCGGTCTTCGCGGCGGTATACGGGCCGCGCTAATTGCGATTGTCCAAACTGCCAGGAGACCGAGCGACTGGGACCCGCTGGAATTCACTTTCGTAAGAAGAATCTACACAACTGCCACATACCCGGCTGTGGGAAGATTTACAACAAGACGAGTCACTTGAAGGCGCATCTTCGTTGGCATACTGGAGAGCGACCCTTCATCTGCAATTGGCTATTCTGCGGGAAGCGATTTACGCGCTCGGATGAGCTTCAGCGTCACTTACGGACGCATACTGGTGAGAAGCGATTTGCCTGTCCGGTGTGTAATAAGCGGTTCATGCGCAGTGACCATCTCGCCAAACATGTGAAGACGCACAGTGAGGGGGGAGATGGGGGTGGAGGCAGCGGCAAGACAAGTGAGGGAGATGAAGACGATGAGTCGCTGGAGCAGGGGGAGATCCGTGGAGAGGGTGGAAGGATGGGCGGACATCAAATGTCGGCTGCTGACACCCGGCAAATGGCTGCCTCCATGGGAATCAACTTGGATACGATGACAAACTTGACGGCTGGCAGCTCTGGTTGATCGATTGATGAACATGGATCCTGTCTGGCGTGGCTGTTGGATTTCATAGACGGAGTGTCGCCGTTGTTTTACGTTTGTTGTTACTGACTGTTGTTATTTTCGAAACTATTCTAGATACATGCATATATATATAGACAGAGTGGACCAAATTATTTCATGACTTGAATGCGCATTGAAATATTTTCCTACCTTTTTGTACAAAGTGGCTTTTTCGCGACGTAATTTAATGTATACCTTAGCAAGATATTTTAAATAAATTTATTAATTTAAGTAAATAATATAAAATGTTAATTTTTAATTCAAATCTCCACAAATAGATGTCACATATCTGTTCGTACCTATTGTGTATTGCGTGTTTATATTTAATAAAATCGAACAATATTTAAGGCTGTTATTTCCATTGTTTGATTCTATATAGCGTTGTTATAAAACACAAGTAGATGTTTATATGGATCATGATACACTCACACACACATATGTAGAAAATATAGAAAATTGATATAATACAAATAATACATATAATTACTATTTAGTTTGTAGTTTTTGTAATGCAGTGATTCCTGATACAAGTGCATGTAAATATGTATCACGTTTTTGTGAATCAGATTATCAATCCCATATATTAGTATATTTGTATATATTTGATCTTTATGGAAGTTATTATGATTGCGTTAGTGTCCTTCTATTAAGCATTTTGTCACGGAATGTATTATGTATAACATATATTTTTACAAGTTTTTATGAATATTAAAACGTATACTGGTATGTATATGTATAGATGTATAGATCAGACATGATTCTATTAGTCCAATCAATATTACTTACACCTTGTGTGAAATTATCTTCAATTATTTCCTTTCAAGAGGCGACTATGTACTATTTGCTGTATAATTTTGCTGTTTTAATTTGTTATAATCACATTTATATACGTTACATATTATATTAAAGTCAATCATTTCGCACTTTTGACCACCAAATTTAGTTTCAATGGAAGGTTCATGGTATGGTACGCATACCTACGCATGCTCCATGTAAATCTAAATTGAAATTCCTAACGTGTATAGTATAACATATGCGTGCGCACAAAATATTTTATTTTATCTGGTAAATTGTTGTTAAAGAAAATTGCATGCAATTACTGTATTTACAAACATGCACATGAGCAAAACATGTATGATGGTTAGATGTGTGCACATTTTCGCTAAGTTTGATTAATCCACATATATTTTTTTGCTTCGTCCTGAAACATTTCCACGAGATAACTTGTATACATTTACTAAATATCTATTACCTACAATGTTTACTGAAATAAACTTTTCTGTTAAATATGTATGCTTAAATTTTCCTTTATTTTTTATTTAGGTAATTATTATGACAGATATTTTCAAATTAATGCGCTGTTTAAATTACTGTTTCAAATTTCCCACTTACTTGATTTTCAGGATTATAATTATATCCAGTAAGATTTTAATTAAATAATTAGACAAAAACTGTTAACAACAAATTATATCCATCCTGTAAAAAATGACTCAAAATATTCACTCATTTTATTCGTTTATAAGTTGTATTGTGTACAATGTACATAGCATTTCAAGCCCACATACCATTAATTAATTATTCTCAAAAAATCTTTATTTTCGCTCATTACGCGTAAACCTGTAATTTAGTTGACGTAATATTTGGGCCGTAACGCATAAAAAAAGAATTTCTACCCCTCAAAACCAATGAAACACTATACATATGTCAAGGTGATAATATGCCGCAACACTTTATATACTTACACCGATTTCTGTAGCTATATATTACTTTTTTTAATACATTGTGCAATTGCACAGTTCAAGTGTGAGCAAAAAAGTTACGTTCAACAACCTTATTTCCGGTACACGAGTATTTTTGAAGTAATTATTTTTCCCTATACTCTATAATACTTTTTGAGTAAAATAAATCATTCCACTAACCTATAACATATTCATTCTATAAATAGTGCGGCGGTAAAGAAATCTACGACCGAAGCTCAGCGCACCTTTTTCATAAAAAATGACTCTGCATATTATATTCTAATGTCAAGAAATTCGCTAAAAACTCGCTTTTTAATCCTCCTCATCACCTTCCGAAAAGGAACTCATCAAAATATGCGAAGACAGTGAGGGCCATTGTCCACCGAATTCGACAACCTGTTATTATCGAATAAGAGGGAACCGCCTTTGAGCTCCATGAGCAGCCCAAAACAATAGTCAGCAAATGTCGTAATAGTTTTTGCCGTGATCCTATTCCCTATATATGTACATATATGCGTTAATAAGAAGCGAACCAATGTTTTCCTCAACGGTTCATTTTTGTGACAAAATATCTCAACCCAATGTACTCATCTAGAATTATTATTTCGTGTTCGTCTTAATGGTTGCGCTTCTTTCTAAATAGTTTATTGAAACTTTGTGTGCAACGGTGCGAAGATTGATTCCCTCTGAAATAGCAGCGCGCACACTTTATTACATCATATGTGGAGGAATTACAAAGTATTATATATGCTGTATCTTGCATCTCCTGCTGATTTCTGATGGTGGATTCTTCCACTAGTAGTCTCTTCGAATCTCACACCTTTGATTTGACGAGTGAAAAGAGATTACTTGTCTCATTTTCTGTTCTTCCCAAGTTTCGATGTATATTTTCAATTTCCACCTAATTTGTCTCTCCTTTTAAGCCTCTTGTCTTCTCACCTTGATTGTTAAAATTTAGACAATTCAATATATATATATGTAAACTGAAAAAGGGAAAGTGGAAAGTGGTTTACACATTTTTAAATTATACGTATTTATAATTAATTGATCAGCGCAGCAGTTTGAACCGTTAGGCTAGTCGCCCTAAAATGATTTATTCAGAAATTATGATAAAATACACATTCTATACAAACTATTTTATAGATTATAATCGCTTAAAAATGCTAAAAAATTAAACATTTGTTTCTAAATTTTTTAATACTCTAGAAATGTACCCCAATAAGGACCTTGATTTCCAGATTATTTGAACTGTTATATATACATGGTAGATTCACCAAATATTATTAGCTCAATTATAATAAATAAAAATATAATACGTCCTAAAAACAAAAACATTTCCACATTTTTTTTAATTTTTAGTTATGCATAAATGTCTAAATATATATATATAGTATGTTTGCATATAATATTTCAAACAGAAGGGGTTTCAAAAAAATGTTAACTAATGCTCTTTAAAACGTAAGTGCCCTTAAACCACAGTGTTAATATTATAAACTATAGTTAACATATGACGAAAGTATAATATGCAAAACCAAAAAAGAGTCAATAAAAATAACATTTATTAAAACGCAAGATGTTTCGCTGCAACCATCAGGCAAAACATATTTGAGATGTACCTATATAATGTACATGAATGTATAATACAAGAAAGGAAACTGAACAAATACTATAATAGACTGTGCAGTGATTACCGATCAAATTAATTATACTATTTCAAAACGTTATAAGAAGTGTCAAAATTACATAAATTACGATTACGACTAGGGTTTGAAAATTTTATGTGAAGTGATTCTTTAACAGATGAATCTAATTTTCATTTAGCAGTTTCCAAAATAGAAAAATCATTAAGTATGCAATTACAATGACATAACAGCCTGTGAGAAAAATAGCAGATTGATTAAGAGATGTGTGTTCTTTAATGCAGCAATTGTTTAAATGCCGTTTAGTTTGACCTAAGTATAAACTGACCTATAGCACCTAATGATAATAATTTTATCAGTTATATAAAAGTAAAATTATACATAATAGGATAAATATAGTTAATATATAATCAACTATGATATTAATATAACCAAAAATGGAAAAAAGTGTGTTAGCTCAACTCATAAAAGAAATAAAATATCCGTTAAATGTGTTAGCTCTTTATAGTTAATATAATATTGGACTTGAGCTAACTACCTACTTAAAAAACTATTATAGTGAAAGCATTTTGTCTCGGAATTAATTTTACGTATTCATCAGTTTAACTTTTGATATTTCTATTAATAAGACATAAGCGTATTATAATGGCAGAATACACTTACTAATTTTCTTAATAATAAAAAACGTAGTTAACTTAAATCATATATTATTAACTAAAGAGCTATAACATATTTAGCGGATATTTCATTTCTTTTATGGGTTGAGCTAACACACTTTTTGTCATTTTTGGCTTATATTATATCACTTTTTTTGCTGAATACATTATTTTTATTTGGTTTTTCACGGTGGTTCTAACAATGTAAATTTTTTTATGGCAAAACACAAAGGTAGCTGTCTATTTTACGCTAAAAATAAGCTATTTATAACGTGTTAGATGGGAAACAGTGCGCTATTGTGGTTGCTACGCTAAATCTAAGCCCCTAGCAACGGTTGATAGATAAAAATATCATTTTTCTCATCTCCGGAAAATTTCCAATATATGTTCAAAATTTCATAAAAATCACTTAAAGTTTAGGGGAGTTTTTGGGTCTGAAGAATAATAAGAAAAGGTAGAATAATAAAAATAATAAGAATAATTACGAAAAAATCGTTTTTGCACCTAAATATTCGGGTTTTGTAATATAGTCATGAAGATGAAAATTGGCAAGCTGATTAATTTTCGGCGGCGCTACTATGGCGGCCGAGGAGGTCCAGTATGGTTTACCTGGTAAATCTCTAAGAATTGCCACTCAAAACGAGGTAT
>JAYRBW010072083.1:0-26196 GCA_036023295.1 Invenusta paracnida
GTATATATGTGATTTGTGTAACCAATAATGCTTAATTGTCATTCTGGAATAAAAACCTCTCTCTCTCTCTCTCTCTCAACAAGCTATATGAATATGATTTTGGCGAATATTATCTCTAACGTCATTATAATTTCAATTATTTATATGTATAGAAATTAAAAGTTCTGATAAATGTTGTATGTTTGTAAGTCAGTCAGTCTCAAGCTTAAATAGTTTACTTCAATCAATGAAGCATATTCATATATTTCTAATATACGAGTATACATATATTTTAATTCTGAAAGTTCTTGTATATATTTTAAAATGTGCTATTCGATATTTCATAAAACAGACAAACATATTATTAAAATATTAAGTGTATTCATAAAAAATACATACACAAAGAATTGCATTTCAGTGTAAAATTATTTCTCAAACCATTAAAGTTCACGAAAAATGAACGTTAATTTATTGCTTAAATATGTATTATAATATGTCAAAGATACTTACGCATTGTATATTTTAGAACATTCAATACATTTGTAATTACTTTTCTTCTTTATAACATCTTTTTAATAAGAAAAAAATTTCCTTTTATGCAAGAGTTATTCAAAACAAAACTTATTAATATAAAGTTCAAACGAATGTACTCATTGTAACACATTTTTCTTATCTGATAATTGAGGCGAACTAATGGACGTAACTGAAGACGTCAACAAAGCAATAATAACTATATTTTTTGGATTTATTAAAATAATAGTAACTGCATGAAACAACAATAAATGGGAAAGAAAAGATTTTTTTATAAATGTATATAAATAAATGTATTATTTAGTAAGTACAACAAATATTTTGATATCATGTCTTACGTATATCTCAAAATATAATTCAAATCAAAATGCATCTTTATTCCCAATAAAATCCTTTTTTCCAAATTGATTTAATTTCACTGTATACAGCTATTTACAGAATATTATTTAGCATTGATGCGTTCATAAAATATGGTACATAATTAGATGGGGAATATATGTATTGAGCGACAAGATCAATACAAATTAGATTAGTAATTTTTTAATACTGTAGTAACAGTAATTATTCTAATTCATATTATTATTCAGAAAGTAACATAAATTGTGTAATGATATGTTCAAACAATTCATACAAAATATTTGCTTAAAAGTATATTTTTTTAATGATGTTGTATATGCTGACTAGTATAAAAAAGGTATAGTATTTATTCTGGTATAGTACTTCTAAAGTACTATTAAAAATAAAAATATTGCTATATTTAATTGTATATGAGTGTATCCAATTTCCATTTCAAATTGTATTTAACTTCCAAATACATGAACTATAAATTTAAAGGCATTTGATTGGTCAATAACAATATTGATTGGTTGGACGAACCTGAAGTTTGAGAGCCGCTCGCCAGGCCGCTTCTTCCAGGACATCATCCAAAAGACCTCCAGTGGGCGAGAAGGGACGTGGTGAAGAGCAGATGTTTGCCAGATGGAGCATCTGACGGTTCGTTGTGGTTGTCTGGAGCTGATTGCCAAGGCCGCTACTATTATTCCCAGGAGGCGGGGCCGGACTGCTGCCTCCTCCTACTACAAGAAGGTCAAGTTGAAGCAGAGAATCGCGGATGTGGCGGAGAACTGAAGAGCGAAGTTCCTGTGCGAGTGGGCACTCGGTATGTCGAAGGGAAACCTAACAGCGAGATAAAGATGTCGGTATAAAAGTAATAAATCTGTAGGAACTCATGCTGTTTCAAGTCAGAGAAATGCCAAAGCTATTTATTGATTAACGTGCATTTATGTACAAAAATGGAAGGAATGTATAACATTTCTTGCATAAAGGTCTTGCATACGAGTAATAATATACCTACTGTATATATTATAATACTTAAAGTAACGTCATACATTTTCAAATATTTAAATAAAAATAAAAGCTATTATCAAGTTAAAACTAGCTAAATGTAGTTGTTGTCGTATGTGTAAAATAATTTTATCAGCGTAAATGTGATTTATAATTGGATTTGTATATAAAATATTATGCCATTTCGCTAGTTGTAGTAACTCAAATTTCTTTAAGGGTGTTGAAACATGCATCATAAATATAGGTTTATAAACAAGCCAAACCTATGATGAATCAATAATTAATTTTCACTTTACCTTTGCTCAGAGGGTACTATCAACTCACGAAATGGTGAACCATTAAAAAATATATAGAAGAATTTCAATGTAAAAAATATTGGAGATATTTATAGGTCTTAAATAGTCCATTAAAGCAATAATAACATTCAAGTTTTTAAAAGCAAAGGAACGGTTTTTTATTATTTTCCAAACAGAAAAATCATATATAAATAGTATAATTAAATTTAAACTAAGTGATAGTATAGTTATTTTCTGGCAAAGTAAATAATTCTCGTGGAAATAACAAATTTTGATTGAATAATATTGGTCTTATTACGTCAAAAAAGTATGCTGTGTTGAACAATATATTTTTACTACTCGAACTGTTTCGAAAATTCCGTAATAAACTAAATGTAAATATATAGGAGTAACATAAGGACATGCCAAGCATTCTCTATTTTTATCAATAATTTATACCATATATATGTACATATTTGTTAATGATTCCTTTTGCTTTAGGTTCGTGTTTATTGCTTGTGTATTTTAGATACGAAACTAGACTAATACAGTCCACATGGATGATTGATTCGTTATTCTTAAATTATTTATTTTAGAAATATTTATTTTTCTTGTTAATATAGTCAAACTCAGCCACATTTTACAATTATTATGACCAATTTTAACAGCTTTTAACTGCCATAAATTTTAAATTAAAAACGTTCATGAAAATTCTTTATTGAATTCAACATTAAGATTGTAAGTCAAATAAATAATTTGTTTAATTATAAATTGCTAATATTTAGTAATACGACGTTTGCGTATGAAAACAAAAATCGTTTTGAAAAAAATCGTTTTGAAAAAAATCGTTTACGACAAAGGTTTCATATTTTTATTCAATATTTAACATACTAAATCTGATAATTAATAGTACTAAATGGTGTATAAATAAAAAACCGTTCTGTATAAACTTTTCTATATTGCTTCATTTAAAAATACTAGGTATGTAATACTATTTCTGTGCAATTCGATATTTTCATTGTGTTTGTAGATAAATAATCTTTATGATTTAATCCGCTTCGATAGATTTATAAATTTGCATTAAATATATTGCGCCGTCAAAGACGATATATCTACGAAGTTATAACCATACAACTCAGATATCAAATTTTATTCGCATTATTTTTAATCACAAACTGTATGATTTACTTTAATTAATAAGAAAAAAAGTCATATTACGAGTTTTTATCACGATATTGAAATGACAATACTTTTTAATCCAAAACGTAAATATATGTATATTATATTAACACGCGAAAAAGAAGGGCATATATTTAATAGCAGACAACCCTACAGCGTTGCACGGGCGAAGTTTTCAAATATTGCTGACTAGTGATGTTCTGAAAGAAGGCAAAAATGTTACCAATAAACTAATGGGCTGTATTTTATTAACTTATTAATCCGTAATTATATTTATTACGTATATTATGAAATCAAACTTTTGCAACTCTATTTAGCATGTATAGTGCGTGTACAAAGGCATTACAATTATTTCGTTTAGAAAAATATTCTATAGGTACAAGTATACACTACGCGCCATTAAAAATGCTAAAAGTCATGTTTTTAAATACTCGAAAAAAGGCAACTACGAGTTAACATGTAAAAGTGTCTTACAATTGATTTATTGATCAGTAAAAGGGATTTCCCTATTCTAATAACATTTTATTGGAAATATTTGAAATAAATCGTCTGTACATAAGAATTGTTGTTGTTAATAAATATGTGTCAAACTTTTTGACTGTATATAGCGTACAATACCAGTAAAATTATTTAACTTAGTGAGTCTTATTGTTCTCATATTTCTACATGTTAAATTCAAGAGAAAACATAATTTTTAGTATTCTGTTTGATTAGGAAAGATAGGTCAAAATATAAAAAATAAGTTATTACTCAATAAAAATACCTAATTTGTTAGAAAAAATTATTACAAACTAATATAATCAAAATTATGCACAGAGCAGACACATTAAAATGTCATATTGAGGTTTAATAGTTATAGTTTTTATAGTGAACTAACTAACTAACTAACTAACAGAAAAATTATTTGTTTTTAAAAGAAAAGTACCATTGGGATTCATAAAAATGTTTCCATGAATAACTCTTTGTATTAAAAAATCTCTCATCTGCGGGATCATTTGATGCATTCATTTAGCATTGAATTTCTAGTTCTTAAAAGCATCGGCAGTGTAACATTATACGTAAAATTATAGATTTTCCATCTGCCAGTTTCCCAAATACTACTCGTATCTGTATGTATATAATAATGTGTAGTATACCTAACAAAGCACAGGATAAAAGTAGTCAATAATATACAGAAATATCATATTAAAAGAGCTATATTAGAAAATTTATATACATATGCAGTATTTAAAAGCATTATGCAAAATTTTCAAAAATCATGTTTTTAGTTTTTAAAATGTGGATAATTAAGTTAAAATTTTCACTAGAAACTTCGAAAAGTTCATGGAATTCTAATATGAGATGTAAATGAACTGTGATTAAAAACAGTTGAATATACATATAACTAAATAATTCTTTGGCAATTACGTATCATATCAAATCTATTATCTATTTGGCAAATAATTATTGATTTCAAATATATCGATAGACTCATGAGTGTGTCACCGCATTGAATAATTTGATTCAAACAATAAATAGAATAATATATGACATTTAAAGATAATATTACGTTTAATAAATGTATAATGCAAACAAATTTATAGCTAATATTGTATCAGCAAAATTAGGAAAAATTAAATATGAAAAAATGAACAACCAAAAATCGTAAAATATGTTAAATAACCTATGCTATCTGTAAATATTAATCAATATAATACATCAAATTTAAATAATACATATGAAGCTAAGTTCAATAACAAATATTGATTTTGGAAAATGTAGTCATACAGCTGCACAAAGTAAATTATTTAATAATTTTATTATCTTAGTAATATGTCCCAAAATTAAGTAATTGTAGAATAAAAAGTAGGACAGAGAGCATTTACAGGTTATGAAGACAATTATAACGACCCAAAAACGCTGTGTCTACTCAGATAACACAAAGTTGGATGAGAGCAAACAGATCAAGTCAAGCATTATCTCTCTCACCAACCAATACATTCCATCCATATTACCGCTTATAGTGGTTAGTAAACAGATGCAGCGCTGTGCAATGGCGTCGAACTAATCACAGATCCTTTCGTTGGATCGTCATTATGTTGGATAAGAGCTGCTATATAAGAGGAAACTAAATCCTTAATATAGGAAAATTTGAAAACCAAAACTGATCCCCAATTGATGGAAATAAGAAAAATGGGGTAAAACGATAACCTCGTTTGCACCAAGAATACCGGATCTTACAGATAGTTGCAGAATTATTGCACCCGGTGACTAATATCCTCTAGGAAACTGTACACCTATCTCAATTTAAATCAGAGAGGAAGCCTAATTATTATAACCCATTGCCTGCAGAGGCAACGAAAACGCCTATTTACATAATATATTGTACAAAAAACGGATTTTGTGGTAATACTATGAAAAGTGAAGAAGAGAAGATTAACAGCACACATCGATATCATAACCAAAAGGAAAGGGACTGTTAGATTAAGAAGTAAAAAACTTAGGATATCCTTAACAAAGCTGTTATGTAAAAATGTGAATATACAAATATACGTTGTGGTTCATCGAAATATTTTACTACAATAATTATTTCAAAATAGTTTATATAAAATTTGAACAATACAAAATTTATATTACAAATAAATTGAAATATATTTACAAATTACAGGATAATATGTACATAAGAAAAATAAACTATCAGGAAAATATGTCGTTATTTTAGTTTAATGTCGAGCTTAAATTACTTAATGTCAGTCTATAAGTAACACATTGGTTAGGCATATATAAATATTTTGCACATTTTATAGTGTGTTTGTATCAATTGCTCACTACTTTTCTTGAAACTATCGAGGTTAAACAATAATCCAATTTAAGTATAAGAATTTGTAATATATGTAGAATAATCGAATTAAATGTAAACTGTTTGTTATAATAATGGAATTGTATAGACTAGTGCATTTTGAAATAACAAATAACGTAATAGAATAATAGAATAATCATAGTGTTCTACTTTACTTGGTAGTATAATTTAATTGATTACAAAACTATTAATTAAACTGTACAATTCTAGAAATAAATTTGAAAAAATATATATTGGTAAGTCTACGAGCGTAGAAAAATAAAACAACAATTAAAAACAAAATAAAACAAACCACTCAACTTGTTTCTAATTAAAATGTCACACTAGGAGTTTATGTATATCACATATGGGTGGGGGAAGGGAGTTCAGTGGTCTACTATTACAATGTCCAGTAACTTTTTTATCGATTTAGCAATGTAACTGTCTATATGAATAATTAATTATTTCACAATTTTTTAGTCTACCTCGATGACGGATACTTGCTACTATTCTAGTTAACACCGATGAATTAGTAGAAATGCAAATATATTTCCCTATTTTTTTATACTTAATCTTTCTTTCCCCTGTTCATTTATAGTTTAGTCGATGGTAAAGTCAAGTAATCTTCTAACGCTGCATAATATATCCCAATGGAATACGACTTATTTGGATTATAAAGGAACAATTTTTCGATCGCCAATTAATTTCGATACAAAGTCGATGTGTATTTAGCTATTATCTATAATAGCATCATCATCATATTAATGACACCAAATATAATATATAAATTAAACTGGCAATGTGTTCCATTGCTTGCGCAGTTTACATACAAATCGATAAAATTTGTCGATGCTGTCTACATATGGGTTAAATGTAATGTTAATATTTAAATTAATATCGTATATGACTAACTAGATATCGTTATGTATTATTGTGCGAGTTGGCATATACAGTTGGCATGTATTTTCAATATGATTAAATAAATATAAATACTAAAGAATAAAATTAATATCAAAGTATTATACATTAACCGATATTATCATTCAGCCATATAAACAACTATTAAATTAATAGATGTTTCCTTATTTAAATAATAATATATATAAATAAAAACATACTATTGGGTGGGCCAGAAGTAACTACGTTTCAAACAATGGTATATATAACCTTGAACTGGAAAACATTATATGCTGTTTTATTTCATGGTTTATACTTTTAGAAAATAAAAATGTAAAGCCAAAATAAAACTTAAAAGTTTATTAATATTATCAAAAACCTAAGTTTGATCGCTTATAGAAAGCATAAAGCCATGATTATATGCCTTCTTGAAAATAAATATATTTGTTTAAATATAGAAGAGATACCATTTAAAAAATAAATGTAACTGTAAATAACAATAACAGCTAAAATTGCAACAAAATGATACAATGAAATATTTACGACAAAACACAGATCACAAATGTTTACAATATTTTGAATGAAATAATAAATATAATCAGTTATAGTATTAATACTTGCGATATAAACAAACTAATTTTTAAGTAGCTATATAGTAATTATTCTTGAATTATAAATCTTGTTACTCACCTTTGACGAGTGAAGTAGTATAATTGTGCTTCTTTCTAGAATCGCGCGCACACAAGCCATACGACACCTCTGCCGGTCACTTTTGACGTCCTATAAAATAATAATTCAAAGAAAGTATTAACAATTTGAGCTTCCATTTTGTAATAATATTCCTACTTGTAACATGTTTATGATGGCATACGTGTAAAGTAATTTTCCTTTAAAATCTAAACAGAAAATTGTTTCTATAATAACTAAGTATATTTCATGTTTGAATGATAATAATATTTACAAAGCACAACAATACCATAATGAGTAACTTACTAAACGTGCCTAACGTTTTCAACATATTTTTCTAATAAAATATGTCTACATAAAACAGGTGACACATAATACATATAGGTCGATAAGGTTTCATTTTAAATATATACTTTATTTATGAGCTTTATTAACTAAATTCTAAAAAAACATCATTAAGAAAGCCGTTCCCAGTTGCCAGCATAAGTAGGATTTAAATGTTACATATTATTAAAATTCTTAAATAATGTTGTATGCTAGGTAGACTAAAATATGACCAATAATGACCAAAAGCACCAATAATAACAACTACAAATAATCTCATTAAGAAGTGAAAACTTAAGTCTAAGGGTGGAATGCGAAAACCGTCCTAACTCAAGGAGCTCCGCAAAATTAGTTTTGAATAAATAAAAACAAAACGAATCTTCTTGAAGCAATAATAAAAACAGGTTTAAAGCCTCATTTAGTTCAGTTATAGTTCTTTTAATCTTCGAATTTAACATATTTTATCTAATTATTTTCAGGTTGGTGGAGCTCCACGATATATGAAGAAGCTCCTCGAGTTAGGACAGTTTTTGCATTCTACCTGAAACGTGTAATTGTGTTTAAAGGAATGAATATGACAGCCAGTTTAGCTGTATTATTATTAATATATTCAAGTTATTCAAATGCTCAAGAAAGGAATGCGCAGGACTATGAATGACTAGACACTAAAATAGTATTATTTATCATTGAACGTTTAAAGAATGACGTGTTTTACTACAAATGTCATTGAATAAAAGTAGTGATACACACAAACAATAAAGTTTAAAAATAACTCCTATAAAAATTTGACAAATTGAAACTTTTTAGGCTCGAAATTAGAACTAAAATGTAATGTAAAAATTAATTTTTGGACAGTTTAAAAACAGTAACCAACTAATATTTATTATAAAATCCATATCATATTCAAAATATCAATGTCATATAAACAACAACAATTTTAAATAATAAGTTAGAAAATAAATAATTTTCTTAGACTACATGCTATACAAAAATGAATAATCTACCTTATAACAAATTAATATAGTCTAAAAATTGAAAACGATTAAAGTCTGTAAATATTAAAGTAAAGGGTAACTTAAAATAATTTCGTTCTAATATTCTATAAATGCATGGCAATACACATTATACAAATTATGAGTTATACAGTCATGCATAATATGTCAAAATTAGCATGCGCAGTGAAATTGGTAAATGTAGACTATACTTCCTTCTCAATAATCATTTGAAACTGCCTTAGAAAATGCATTTTTCGGTATAAGTCGATATAATTGCATATATAAACGCAAACCACAGAGTAAAGAAAATCGACGCTGTATGAAAAAATGAGAGGGTGTTATCCTCTCTAAGTAATTAAGTAGCTGGTTGGTGACAGTGCCCAATGGCAGGGGAAAGAGAATCTGAATATTATCGTCTCTATCTGCGGAGTTTCGGACTGCCTGAAGAATATATTATAATCAACAAATTGGAAGCTAAGTGCACTGCATAAAGCGACATAACCAGAAATAGTTTATTCCTTTCAACAGGAAATAAGTTAGATATTTTATTTGTGTTTAAGGTATTGCGCAGTACAACTATGGCACTACACGGCACTGTAGTTGCTTATTTGCGTGTTAGATGTGGTACAGCTGAATTCTGCATGTAAACTAGACTATATGGCGGTTTATTTAGAAATAACATTGCAGCATTAAAATCTGTCACATTACAAAATATATTATTAGAGAAATAGTAAAATACGAGTATACAAAATATAGTGCAGCACGTATGCCGTGAATACATTTTGGAGGGAAACATTAAAGAAAACTGGGATCAATACTCTATATTCTCATTAATAATGGGTCATATTAATCATAAATAATAAGGCAGCAGTCACAATCTGAAATTATTTCCCATCAAAATACCAGTAAGTACTTATCAGTATTATAAAGAGGACTGCATAACATTACATTCTATGTTATCATTTACAGATATATTATAAATTATGTATATAATCTTTTGACAGTACATCTACCATTAGAGTACTGGGATTCAATTGTTGTATTGGTGTAGTAACTGTAATGTATGCTGCTCATGTTAATATATAAATACAATGAATAATATTGTCATTAAGTGCCAGCTAATAAAAATATTTACTAGTTCATGTGAGTATACAAAATAGTTTAGGCAAACTATTATAAACGTACGTAAATAAAAACTGAAAGCATGTAGTTAAATGGTTTGTACATATAATAGATATACCTAATTTCAAGTAGATTTTAGAATTCATCAAAATTAAATAAATTTAAGTTGGATGAGTTGAAAATATTCATTTTATTAAATCTTGAAACAATATTAAAACATATTAGACAATTAAGAATGAAGCTATTTTCTCAGTTTTCTAGAATTAATCATTTCAAAAATTATCCTTAATTTTAATTTTAAATGAAATTAATTGCTTGAGATATAGTTCAATAAAACTATATTACGCTATTTAAAAGATAGGAGAAATGTATTACATTGAGAGGTTTGATCAAACGTAGAACTCATAGTTCAAATTTATTTTAAGTGAATTTGATATCAAGGATATGAAATATGGACTCACATTCTGTCGTTCTCCGGAAAGCCGACCAAGCTCGACCATATGATTTCCAAACTCACTAAACTCCTTCATAAACTCGGCAAAATCCTGCATCCGTTCCAGTTGGGAAGTGCTCTCGAGGACCTTGACCAAGTTAAATGTGTTAACTCAAATAAATACTATAATTCTGCAATTATTGGTTTGAGTTAAAATTCTTATAATCTATTGCACATAAATAAAGTAAACTACGTCTTTCATTATAATTAGGGAAAATATTTCAGTAAGACATACATTATGCTAATTGGACTATATACAATAATTTAATTTAATTATGTCATGAGGAATAATAATTAACCCTGACATCTAAATATCAAATTAACTTAACTATAATATAACTAAACATAAAGTAGGTATGTATTTTTTTTAATATACGGTATATTAATTATTCAATGAATTAACAAAATTTATTAATAGTAATTAAATAAAAGTTTGAAATAAATGTAGTATATGTTATCTCAGCAAGTATTAATCTATAAGAGTCAAAGTATATATTTGGGAAATATCATGAAATGTTATAAATATGTAACATATTTCTAAACAGTCATGATATTTGATAAAATAATAAGAAACATGATATATAGACGAATGAAAATAAGGATTCAGGTGAAATTAGCCGGCCTATATTCCGACTCACTTTATCTCTAGCAAGTATTATATGACCCACAATAACCCGGTCGGCAAGTAGCAACACCTTGGTAACCGACGAGAGGAGTTGACGGGCAGCACGTACGAGCGTCATTCGGTCGTCTGTAGCAACGGTGGAGTCCAGTCCGGGCAGTCGGGTCTGTTCTTCGATGATACGACCAGCATTTCGAGCCTGCAATATATATCATTGCCTAGCCTGTAATACTGTGTGGATTAAAAGTGAAAATAGTGGTGAGAATAGTATACCTTCTAAAAAAATTCTGAAATGGCAGATATATATCGGCGTAATTGAAAAACAAATTTGACATTGTTCAAAATATATACCCAATTAAGCTTTATTGAACCACGTTAATCCAATTAATAAGACACTAAATAATTATGCTTATTACGTTAACAAGTAAATTATTAATCTAGAATATATTTATAATTTATGATAACAATTTGAGATATTCAATTATGTATACAATTAATAAGTCATCAATTGTACTTGGGAATATCACCAACTATTTATAAATCAATGTAATGTAAGTATGTATGTATGTATCTCGATTAAGGCAAGTAATAATCTACCTTATGTAGCTACTATAAATGAAAGAGTTAAATGGCTATAATAAAGTCTTCTTCAGTTGTGTGGCAGCTTCCACTTATATCTTATTAGATCAGCCGGCGAATGTCACTTGCAGAACATTTTGTACCGCCTCTACTATAGCGTGTGGTTACAAATAAGATTATTATTTGCGGATCAAAACGTGTCAACATGAGATTTCAATTTACGTAGCGATTAATGTGATATTAAAAATTTAAAAGCTCTACAAATACATTTGTTTAATTGAAACTGGAACAGAAATTGAAAATTCGCCATCATGACATGCCTAGTGGAATAGCGTTTGACTAATACCAAATTTCTCGATAGGAAAATTTAGCTAAAGCTAAAAATTCGAACGAAGACATACACATTGCATTAATCGATAAACATATTATAAAGGTTTATGTAAAAATGCATTCAATTATACTTTCAGGTCAATTATGCTTGTTACATTTATTCAAATATCAATATCTATCATTTTAGAATATCAATATTTGGTATTAGGATTTAATAAAATTATCATGATCCAATACTACATTATCTACATTTATATCAAATTTATTGAGAAACAAAAATTTAATTATTGACGAAAACTATTCGTACTAACACGATATAGAATATATATGCAAAAAGGAGTAAGAGATAAAACTATTTCTAATTAGTAGTAGACGTAGTACATTAAATAGCAGCTAATAAACAAATAAAAGAATTTGCTCGAAAATTTATTTTAGTTGAGAAAACATGGTTACATGATGTTGCATGTAGGTATTTTTGATTCAAATAAATCTAATACTGTTTTGGAATTTAGGGCGCTGGAGAATATATAATTTTATAAAATGTCATAACTTAAGTTTTAGATAATAAATAATAAATAAAATATGTCTTAAAATGAAAAAGATATACTTATTCAGTCTAACGACATTGTAACGATTAACAATTTGTCTCTAACTGCTAGGATGAGACACAAAAGATATGATTGGATATGTTCGAATAAATGGATATATCTTAATATCATTACAAGAAATAAATGGCCTTATGGTGTTATTTATAACAGCTCAAATATTGAGCTAGTGTAATTTCTATATAGAATACATTTGTAAATAAATTACCCATTTAGAGCTCTAGATAATAGGAATCCTAACGCTACGTATAGCTTGGTTAATGTTATCCATATATATAAATATTATTATCTGTTTGTTGCATTTATTTATTTCGTTAACATATTGGTTAGGATAACATTATTAACATGTTAACAATATTAAATTTAGACTAATATATAATTTTTCTTAAAATATTTGTTTGCAATTTTCAATGTAAATAGATAACAAGCAGGAAAATTATAGGAGTCAAATATACTGAAATTATTAACCATGTCATTAATGAAATTATACTAGTATTCATAAAACATTAATGCATTATACCATATTTATATTTAAAATCGAAAACATATAATATACTTTACGAGAGATGAAATATATTTAATTATACTTTCATCTTACATAGATTATATATAAATCTGTATCCAGGATATAAAAATGTATGGAAGTAACTATGGAATGTAGCTACCTACCTCGACTTTCAATGCTACAAGAGTTGAAATATGCGATTATATATTAATTTACATTGAATACGAATTAAATAAATAGTCGTATGAGGGAGAAAAATAAAAATCTTAATTTTCAAAAATGAATGTTGGAAATGTTATATATTTTAGTGTAATTTAAAACTCAACATTATGTAAAAAGAGCGAAAGAAGGAACATGTGCAGCGCCGCATTCATAAAATCGTTATAAAAAGATACACATAAGCAACGGCACACAGAAATAAATTTTACGACAATATGAAGAAAATGGATCGAATAAAATATTAATCGTTTTTGTCTTAGAAACAAAAGAAAGTATGCATTTATTTGGATGCATATTTGGATGCATAGAAGTATGCATATTTGGAAACAATAAACGAGCATACAGTGATTTAAACAAAGCTTCTTTATTTGGTAATAATTACAAATGACAGTTTTCTTTAATTAAAAGTGAAGCCAATTTGACAGATTGATTTTCGAACAAAATCCACTACCTAGTCCCTATGTCTGCGATATGACAAATTGTCAAATTGTAGCACACTAAGTCTTATGAAGATAAGTCAACAGAATGTTGTGTTTATAGGAAGATTAAATTAAGTTGTTGCAAATTATATTTACCGCTTGGAGTAACTGATTTGAAAGGAAATCGAGAAACTGTTTCCGGGATATGGAGATCAAGTCTTTTGATATTTTGAAGCGAACACAGTAACAAAACATCAGTTGATGTAATTAATTGAAATCAATAATATAGTAAATAGTGAACATACCTGTAGTAATAAGAAATTAGTTGAATGTGTATATAGACTTTTTTATTACTTCTTCAGAAAAAAAACTTGTAAATTAAAAAATATACATAAATGAATTCACAAATGGCGTACTTTAAAATTAAGTCACATAATATGTATAGTGTATAAGAAGATTATTTTATTGGAAATTTGTTTTAAAATGTTATACAATAATATGAATTTTAGAAAATTACTCACAAGCAGTATGAAACATACAATTTAATATATTTAACAAAAATGTTCTACAAGACAAACAGAAATATAATTGTTTATTACTAAAATAAAAGGTAATATATTGTTGTTTAAAAATGTATCACGTAGAGAAAAACATTAAACAGGAAGCTACAAATATTTTTTATTAATTAACAGTATGTTTTTTATGTAATTATTTTTTAAACATACTTTGATTATATAAAACAAAATAGTAAAATACATGCAGCTGTTCAAAATATAAATATACATATAAATATGAATATGAATATATGTAGTTTTCAGTTAATGCATATGTATCCTTTTCCTTCCATATAATTCACATAACAATTTTCTTGCATTATATAAAAAGTCAATATATGAACACAGTAAAAACACAGTTCCTACCTATAGTATACATATTATCCTAAACAGAATCGACATAAGCAAGAACATTCTACATTTCACTTCTATTCTTAATGCTATATATACCTATTAATAATATGCAAACATAGCTAATATAATACATAATTAAACAAACCTTTTTTAAAGAAAAATTGCTGTATCAAAGGCAAAACATATGTTAATAAGTAAATGTACTCCTCCGCGCATAAACATCAGACCTAAAAAAATCATTATATATACACTCGTTTAGAAAGTCTACTTATATTAAGAAATGTAGAGCAGTAAATAGGCATCCATTGCATACAGCTAATGTCAAACGTTCCATTGTGTCAAGCGTAACAATTTTTTCTACGTAAGATAATAAAATGTTTACCAAACGTGAAATATTTTCAAAATAAACAAAATTCTAATTTTAGAGGAAATTTTGCCCTGTCATCGACTGTCAAATATCCATTTCAGGTTGAAAATATATTACATATATGGCAAGCTATTGCACATTTATATACTACGCAACACAGAAATCGATAATTAACTTCAAATAGACTTCCAAATCCACAGCCAACATTTAACATAAAAATAATAATAGGTAAACAATTTTGCAGTGATATGCATTAGATGAGTTAGGGTGATTTATAAAAAATATATATTTAAAACAATCATGTAATTATAAATCAAACACTTTTGGTGTCAGCAGTCATTATTTTGATAAACATGCCAATTGAATTTGTAAATTCTTGGTGCGGTGTCCCTTTAAAAGTTATGAGCAAAGGTATTTAAAACTCTATTATTATACATACACTTTAATATTATATTAAGAGCCTTCAAAGTATTTAGTTCATGTTAAAATCTATAATAGTATGCTTGTCTATGTGCTGTTTCACTAAAGATTACATTTTATATACAATATTAAACATACTATTACATTTTAGATAATTACGAATACGGGAGGAATTAGTTGTTGCATTTAAATAAGAATCGTTTTTTTTATCAAAAGTTTCTGTGTTTAGTTCATTTACTTATTACTAAGAAAAAACTTACAAAAAATGGTACAAGAGAAATTATTAATAAATAAATTACTTTTTTGTGTATATTGCATAAAACATAATGCGAATGAGATAATATAATATAATGAATTCCATTGAGTTAACTTAGATATTGGTAAAATGTTCTTTTCTTTAATAAAAAAAGTTTAATGTTTAGTAAAAATAAACTTAAACAAATATAACTACAAAGCTTCACTCTTACTTGTAGGCATGCCTGGAGCATTTCCGGCCGTATAAGAGTTTGCTCCTCGGCCATATTCTCTCCCACAGAGACAAACTGAGCAACAGCGGCCTGCAAACACTGGCCCACTTGATGGACCGAGCGAAGAGTTGCCTCCGATCGATAGCCACCATCACGCACATTTACAAGGTTCACAATCTGGTAGTTGAGTATAAAAACAGTTAGACTGACACTAAAATTTACTGAAGAAACAACATACCCTCCTAAATCGGACAATGAGATAATTACGAATAAACAAAAAATAATTTTAAAGATTTTTTAATAATTTGTGAGACATCTAGTGGATAATTTACATTTATACATCTAGTGGATGTACAGGGTGTCCCATAAGTCACGCACCATAGGAAATTTCCAATTTAACATTATTTTCAAGGTAAATCGATTATTAACGATTGCCTGAGGTTTGTTAGTTAGTTTTTAGTTACTGTCTTAGATGGTTAGTTAGGCTGACCAATCAGAATGCAACAGCGCAGTGTATGAATTTTCTATGGTGCGTAACTTTGGGACACCCTGTGTATACCGAATATAAACCGTTGTATTATTTATATGTTATTAATAAGTTAACATATAAATATAATAAAAAGTTTTGCCTGATTTACAAATATAAGTTTAAAATGAAGTTAATAAAATGGAGGTAGAACTCAATAATTATTTGTAGGTATGTATCAAAAATGTATTGAACAAAAAGTCATGTCAATTATTAATAAAAATAATATTCAAATTAAGTTAAGTGTTTAATTTATTGATACATTCTTATTTTTAAATTTCCGGATAACTACTTAAAAGATACGGAGATGTTAGTAGACAAAAATATAGCTATGCACTTATTTATACCAGAAATGTAAAACATAAACATTTTATATGAGTTGCACATATAACGTAAAATTATACTATGTTGGCAAATTTGTATATTATTGATTTTCATACATTCGTGAAATATCATACATTTAAAAAGACCACAGAAAATAAATGAGATAGAATATATTTCTTAATATTACTATTTCGTAATTTTAAGGTTTTTACATGTGATATTTGATATAATGTAGAGAACTTTTGGTAAGTGAACATTATATAAATGTATGCCCACTAAATTTAACATTTAGCTTTACATTACATTTACAAATATATTCCATAAAATTTAACAGTTGTGGTACATATTTTTATTATAATTTAATAAAGATAATTGAATGGTTTTTTGACAAATATTGCACAACTTTTTATGAGGTATGTCATTTAATACTATATAAGTTTTTAAATGTTTATTTGAATTTTTTTTAAATAGTTCAGTAAACTACTTCATAATTCATAATTCATATAGAATAATAATATTATAGTACAATAAGCATGGTATTTAATATATCTCAATATCAAATTACAAAAATAAGTTAAATTGATTAAAATTGCAATTATTTCACAAATGCTACACAAATTATTATTGATCTAATTTAGAATCAATGACATGTTACCTTTGATTTGGAAAAATGCATCAATTGTACTAAATGAATAAATAAATAAAAGATGTTTATTGATAGTTTACACTTAAAATATATTTAAAATGAATGATAAGAAACAAGGTAAAAAACAAATTATTTTAAAACTAAAACATTAAGACATATAGTTCAGCTATCAATGGAATTGATATTAAAAGGTAATAAGAATATTATAATATTTTGCTGGTTGTTTAAAAATATAAACTTAAATTTGCTTTGATTTAAACAAATAAATATGTACTCATAATATCTATATCAGTAAAATGTATGCATTTTAATATTCATTAAAAGTTTTAAGAAAGAAACAGAATAAAATTGCAATCATGCAATTTTATAGATGTTATTTACAAATTTTAGAATGTTCTGGTAATAAAAATGGGGTAAACAGTAAAACTGTAATTAAAATATTAATTTTTTTATTCCAACCACACATTATTATAGCAACAGAAGAACTATACCACTTTTTTAAAGTAGTATGGACATATACTAAAAAATAAACCTAAATTTATAAGCTACTGGAATTTATAGCTAGGGCGATCTTCACCTTACAGTCCCAGCACCACCTAGAAAATCTGGACATTTGGAATGAACCCTTTTGGGTTTCTGATCACTGAACTCACACAGCTGCAAGCCAGGAATGGGCGAATAACTTTGGGTTGAACTGGGGTTAAAACTCTCTACCTGCTAATCAGCAATCTGACATTCTACCACTGTGACACCAATGGGGTAGCACTTATAATTATAATATACATATATAACAACAGATTTTTTTTACAATTTTGTCTCTTTTTCTGAGTATTTAGTAAGAAATATTGTACTTATTATTTAGATATATGTATATATATATATACTTATCACTAGCAATATAACATAATATGCTATGCTATTTTTTAAATTAGATTTGCTGTATCTTTTGTAAATATCATACACCTATGTATTATTTGTTGGGGCTTTTTGGTTGTATTTTTGAAAAACTATATTCTTATTTTGATAATGATATATTTTCATTGTAGATAAAGAAAATTGTTTTAGTTATATATATATATATATATAATCTAAAAACAGATATTATACATAATTTTCATTTAATTAAATGGTACTAATTATCTAAAATATAAAGAGGTACTGTTAATGATAATAACAATTATATAGATTTCAAAAATATATACAATTATGAATAAGACAAATGACTTGAAAATTTAAAAATAAAATTTTGACTATGAATTTGATTTAATTTCACTTCAAAAGCTGGGTTCATTTCTAATTAATAAATTAATGTTTTTAAAACATTTTCAAGTGGTTTATCTTATTTATTTTCTCACAGTAACAATACTGTTTCTATTTGATCATATATGATTATAATTTAATAAGATAAAGTTTACTTGTGTAGCATATTTTAAAATATTGTTAAAAGTGAACAATTTAATTACATTGTTTTAATAGAAATCGGATTAGTGATATCTAATAGGATATGATCTTCAGATGAAGTAAATTAATAAACTGTAGAAAATTAAGAAAATAAAGAAAATAAGAATATTGATTTTCTAATATGTATATATTTTCTAGTATATGTATATATATAAATATACATATAGTATACAGTGGTCAAGAATTCCCTTAAATGTTAATGGAAATTTGAAATCACCTAGGTCTTTTATATAAACAGTATATAGCAACTTACATACAATACTATATTCATTTTTTGTTATTGCAGATGGCTCATCAAAGTCCTTATACAATAGAATACTGCATATTGGCTGTGGTTTGGTAAATGAATATTTATACAAAATTGTAGCTATTATTATATAATTATATCCAATTATTACTTCAAACCATATAAATCATACATGATTTTTAATCAAACACTTATTTTTAAAATATAAAGCTATTTGTAATGTACAAATAAAACTAATACAATTTGTCAAAAAACCATATTATTAAGTTTAGTACTCAAAAAATATTTTTGAAAATATAATTGTCATATGTATTGTCTTGAACTAGAGAAAAGATTAAATAGTTATTCATTTTCATTTTAAAAAGAACTATTGAAAACAAGAGACTAGTTATAATTTGTTTCAAGATTATTACTGTAACAATTTTATTATTGTAAAATATATTAAATTTAAATAAAATCTATATATTCTATTAGTATGAAATAAACCATATATAACTATTTTAATTATTGTTATATATAATTATTTATTTTTAAGATAATACTTTTTTTAATATAAATTGGTTTTTAAGGTCATATTTGTGGTATACATAGTTTAGCATCACCTTACTTTTAATGATATAAAGAATCACTTAAAAAGAAACAATTATCAAGGTTGATCTATTATGTTACAAATATGTAAAATATTATGGAACTAAAAAATAATTAAATAAACTAGACTATATTATCTAAAAATTAAATAATTATATGTAACAGTAATTGAAATAGTAGATATATCTCAGTTTAACAGCATTAAATTTTTTTTAAATGTTTTTATATATACATATATATTATATACCCATACATACAATTAAAAGCTGGTGGCCACTACCACAACATGATTATCAAGAATCTCCTTAATTATTAGATTTATTATTATTTGTATTTAAAACATAATGCTGTCTAATAATTAAGGAGATTCTTGATAATCATGGTGTGATTATGGCTGTAAGTGGCACCAACTTTTAATAGTGTATATGGGTATATAATATATATATATATATTTAATGTATATATATTTATATATTTATTTATATCTATATATATATAAAAACGTGGAAAACTGGGATATACCCAAAATAGTAATAATAGAAGGTTTATATCAGTTATATTAATAATTACGTACATTATAATGGCCTTGACTATATTTCATTTTAAGTGTTTCTTTGTATCACTGAAAGTAGAGTACTGCTAAACTAAACATGTGCCATATATTTTAATTAAGAATTATTTTTACTCAATATTTTATATAATATTATTGACAATATTATCAATTGTGGAGAACTTGGCTGTAAATTAATTTTTTTCAGAAAATAAATAAAAGTCAAAAAACAAATGTTGGCAATTGTTTTGACAAAAAGTCTTCTACACACCTAACCTTAACCCTAAGGATAGTGAGATGCTTGATAATTGTGGTGTGGTTGCATGTGCAAGCAGCAGCCAGCTTTTAATAGTGTATAGGGGTTACCTGTTAATTATGTTTATGTTTTGTTTATTAAAAAAAAAAAAAATTACACCAAGTACTCCACAATATTGGCAATTCCGTATTTTAGTGTCCCAAACTATTTCTATTCAAATTTCAGTAATTTAGTGTCCCAAATATTGTTTGATAATGGCAAATAAAAATTTATTTGCTTATAGGTATATTACTTATTTTCTTCAAAAGTTTGCATAAATTAGTTAAACTAATTTTGAGCAATGATTAATGATTATTGATTAAATTATTGTTTAACTATTTGATAAAAACTTTAGTCAATATATTAGTTAAACTAATTTTGAGTAATGATTAATTATTAAATTAATGTTTGAACTATTTGAAAAAAACTTTAGACAATATATTTATAACTATTTGTAAATTTATTGATATATTATTTGTTTATTTAGTCAAATTTAGAGTAAGATTTTAACAAAATTTAAAAAATAATAATTTGGGATGCTAAAATATGGGATTGCCCTATATTTCTAGTTTACTTATTATATTATAACACTAATGTATTGAATAACCTAAAACATTTAGATTATAATCTTTATATTAATACAATATTACTATTTAAGTATTGACATTGTATTATTATAGTAAATGTATGGACTTTAAATAAGATTAGGAAAGAAAGAATGAATTAAATATAAAAAAGAAATGAAATAGTATCACTTACAAAATGAATTTCAACTATGTGACAACTATATATTTTATTTAAGTTTTAAAATAGTAATTGAAAATGTGTTTAAATTTAGTATTTACTAATACTAGTTTAAAAAAAATGAGACTAAATGCATCTATATTAATAGCACATCATGATAATATATAACTTATAATCAATAGATATTTAAACCTGTCCATTAATGTTGTATAAGCAAAAAAATAATAATTTATTAGATTGTATAATTAATTTGATATAAATATAAAAATGTGCCTACAGTGTATCTGTAATTGTATAAGTGTAAAACAAATGGTTGTGTAATGTGTCAGTGTGGTAGTTGCTGTATTATGCAAATTCGAAAATGTATTAATTAAACAAGTTAAATATAGTAAAATAATTCGAGCCATGAAAAATGGTATTAATTGTCGAATCTATTAATTAGGCGTGTATTAATTAGAGAGTGCCTGTGCACAGTGCAGTTATACTTATAGTGTTTATTCAGTTATTCAATAAAATATATATTTATATTTTAGGCGAAATATAAGTAATAAAAGAATTCTCCAAAAATTTTACAGCTCTATGTTTCATATAGTTTATTTTGTATATGTTTTTGAAGTGTCTGTTGGGCGTTTTAGGGTTAATAACAATTAAATAATATATTTTTAGCGTCAATATAATAAAATACTTTTTTTAAGTACATGGTTGGTTAAAGCGCTAATTATTTTAATATATGTAAACATTAACAAAAATCTAACAATTACAAAATGATTTGATTCGCGAAATCGAAATTTGTTAATAAATGAACGGGTTGGAATTTATGTTTATCTATTTAATTGGTCTGCGAATATGGTGGCCAAGAAGGATCATACAACAAAAATGTATGAATATAGTGAATATGTTTACATGTTCATGTAAATGTGGACATTGTATCTTCTATTCACAAATCTATTTTTAGAACAACGTCGTGTCTACGTATGTCTATTATTAGCACATAAAGAATTATATATATTATGACATTGTAAACTGTAAAATACTTTATTGTGTTGGGCACTGACGAAGCTTATATTATATAGCAAAACGTTTGCTTATTTAACAATAAATTGTATCCGAGAAATTTAAAACTTCTTATTTTCTTTTATATATATAAGAGCATATATACAGATTTATAAAAAATCATTCAATATTGCATATTGTACTGACTTTTCATACAAGTAGTATGGCTGGAGTATTCCGACTTATCACCCTCTTCCGGCCAATCACAATCAGTACGCTCAGCCAATGACAGGGCATGAACAATATGTAAGCTACGCGTGAGTTTGTTGAAACTCATTCTGCCCTTACATCTCCTACTAAGTCGTGTCTCTCATTTCTCTAACTTTTTTTCTCTCATTTCTCTCTCAGAATGTTATATATACTGACGACGACTATAAAGCGTTCGACCATTTCATCAACTAACTACTCGATATAGATGAACCGCATTGGACCTGTCCATTCACCCACCCGATGAGCCAAATACCTCCTCATTACAACAGCCCTGCTCTACTCCGACAAACTCTGATTCCCTGCAACTGCACAGCCCTGCTCTTCTTTCATCTGTGGCCAGTGCACAGTTGATCTGAAAACCAAAAGTAATCTGTATAAACATAGACAGTCATGCCACCGCGACACTATACACCCAATGGAAAATTATCACAATGACAACGTTCACCGCTTTTGTATACCATCTGCCTTTACTGGCGCACTGCAAAATGTACGATTTGAGCCCACTAATCCTCCTGTCCAGTCTCCAGATTTTTTCTCTTCGATAAGAGTCCCGATGAAAGAGACAACAAGCTCTCTACTCAACGGCTGCATTGAATACAAGGTCCACCCTATCCTGGCTCTTCGTATCCTCCAGATAGACTCACATACGAATGAGATCCTTCAGTCCGAGAAGTAACTTTTATCGCTCGCAGCTAAAGTTGTGAATTACTGTACGTTCTTTGATTTTATGTATTAAGGTCTCTTGCGGCTATAGTAAAAGTAAAGGAGTTTATATCCAGAATGGATCGAACTGGGTCATCGAGTCGGTTGAGTGGTTTTATATGAGGATTGTTAGATACCACAGTATTCCCAAGAGACGCGGAAGAGCTATACAGAGCTTTCTCCCCGACTGAAAGCCAATAGCAAGCAGTTGTTAATGTCAGCAACGGGATCAAGGAGGATTGTTTTTGAATATGCGTTACTTTCCGTACTCCACCATAATGATGTCTCCATTAATTGACATCACCCTTCAGCCTAAAAACATTGAGAAGATGATCTCAACTTTGACTGTCTCACCTTTCCCATCACCGCACTCGTATTCCCCGCTTTGAGAAACTGAATCCATGTATCTTCATCAATCTACTCGAGTCGGAGGAGGAAAATGATTATCATCCAGTCAGAATGTTAAGGGCATGTGGCTACCCACTCCAAGACATCTATGGCGAGAGCGAACAAGAGCCCATACTCATCAACGTTTTAACATATCAGCGCGATGAAGAGCACCTGGGACACTATGTGTGAGTTGACCAATTATTAATCGTCACAACAGAATTATTAACAAGAACATGACTCATCATAGATGCATACACTGCAAACGCTGCCTCCAGCCCTTTAACACTAGAACGTACAAAAATAATTTCTACGTTTTCGTACAACTGAGGTCATTTTGACCTCAGTCTCAAACAATTCAAACATATTGATACCATATATTTATTTATTAAAAAACAGATATTAAGATAATTAGATAAATCAAGTTAACTTATATGCATATTTACTACTTAAAAATACACAGATAATTATATAATTAGATAATTAGGAGTAATTGTTTCTTGGAATGATGTAAACATTTCGCGAATCGCTGCAAATTTGTCATTCCTAAAACGTGCATTTCTTGTCGTTTTATCATCAAATCGTAAAACACGTAACAGCGATTTAAAGCGTTGAAATCCCATGGTCGAAGGAAATATTGGCCTGCCGTGAACTGGGTTCCATAGATGATGTAGAGACTCCTTAGTTCCTTGATATATAATGCACGCAGGTAAATGAGACCAATGAAGGCTTGAATTTCATCGGCGTCTGTCTTGACAAAGTTAGCCCCATACACTTTATGTCCTTCATTATTAGTCGATATGATTATTGTCTGTAAAATATCATCAGTTATGATCACTTTCCATGAATCTAATGATGTACGGGTTCTTTGTACAGTATATCTCGTAGCACCACCACGATGTTGTAGGATATCCTCAACTCGAGCACATTCTTGTTGTGCAGGGGCATGCACAGCCAATTGTCACCACTTGGAGATACGAATTTATCACCTTGCAATTGAATATTCTCATCATCATCATTCGTATCGTCACTTTCATCATCAATATCTTCTTCAACTACAGCCTCTTCTTCTTCTACTTCTGATTCAATTTCTGTATCACTGTTTTCATCTGAAGATTGTTGAATAAGTGCAGCAGCTTCATTAGCAGTGTATAAAGGGACACGCCTATCCATGATGAACTAAAAACAAAACTAAAAATGTTTAGTTGTTGTGAGTGCATGCAAGAGAATTATTGAGTAAAGCGATCAATAATACTTTCATCACGCTATCTAGTAGTGTATTACAGTCTAATCGTGTATCGAGCTGTACTCATGGTAAATTTAGTCGTTTTAATATTAGCCAGACAAATATCAAGAAAAGCGATCAATACTTTCTTTATGCTGTTTAGTAGTGTATTACTGTCTAACCATGTATCCAGCTTCATTTCAATGCAAGCATAATACAGAAAATTGAATATAATTCTTATTATATCCACAATTATGCTATGAGGTCAAACTGACCTCACCTTATTCAAAAACGTATAAACACTCATTGCTACGAAACTGTTTGAAGAAAATAGGAATGGGGCATAGGGTACTGTACTTCTATATACAAAAAAATCTCATGTAATGCCAACAGTATATTATCATTAACTACAAAATACTGAGGCATCAAAAATCGTAATAAGGTCAAATTGACCTCAGTGTACGTTTTAGTGTTAACGCCCACCTCCTTTCTAGTTATTTCACCGATAGTTTCATGCACTTAGTTTTTCCAGATCCACCAAATTCCTTTTATTGCTTCCACCAAAGCAGAGCTCATAATAGCATGGTTACTGCTTACCTTCTTCAATTCATTAAAGCGGGTATAAAGAAGCTGCAAGGCATCGTCTCTGTTGCATTTGTCTATTAAATTAGAGACTCCAACATTCTTCCCTTGAAAAACTTTTCAATATCAGATAGAGAAGCCTGATTTATCTCATCTTTTACCATGTCCTGAAGAATATATTTAATTAAATTTGAATTTTTGATATCCTGCTTTGCAACATCTTTATAACTTCGCAATTTGTTGTTCTTGTCATTGATATTTTCAGCTTTTGAATCAACATCATCATCCTCCTCCATATCTGATATTTCTTGTTCAGGCAGTTGCTCCCACATAGTTTGGGTATTGAACATGGTTGAGATTATATAGACATTTGTTTTTTTTATGTTTATAGACATGTCCTGATGCTTATAAACGAAGAATGCTTACATACCAGTTTATAACTAATGAGAGATGGATTTGCGCCTACGACATAATGCTAGTATGATGGTAGTAGAGCCGACTATGTCAGGAAAAACCACCTTTGTTGAGAATTTACTTCGGAATCGTGATATACTTTTTAATAAGCAACTCC
>JAYRBW010072094.1:0-26193 GCA_036023295.1 Invenusta paracnida
ATGAAATTGAAAATTGGTATGAATGTAGAGCAAGGTATGTAGATTATATATTTGGCTAAGGCGTATAATCTGTCCAGTAGTTTTTTGTAATCATGGCTCAGGCGAAAAATCATAGTTTTGGCTCCGGCGGAAAATCGCCTTTACTATATATTATACTATGTATATATATAAAAGTATTCTAGAGACATATTATCATTTAAACAGATCAAGATTACATTTAACAGAACAAATATTAAACCTATAAATTTGGGATTATACGCTCACAAATATAAATTTATAATGAGACACAAAGTGTTTATATCATTATTATAATTCAAGAATACGTATTTATTTACGTAATGAGAAAATCAATAAACATCATATTGTACTTGTCTAGGACAAGGAATATTAACATAGAGAGATGAATATACTATTCCACTATAGCATAGCTATATAAATATATGATGACTGGTGATATTTAATATTACAATTTAATAAGTAATAATATCTATCGCTTGCTTACGTAATAAATTTGATTTTGACATCTATCTAATATAAAAGTAAGTAGAAATAAGTAATTGTCTGGTATGGTATGGTATGGTATAGTATGGTATGGTATGGTATGGTATGGTATGGTATGGTATGGTACGGTATGGTATGGTATGGTATGGTATGGTATGGTATGGTATGGTATGGTATGGTTTGATTTGATTTATTTGGTAATCCATAGGTGAAATAGTGGTTACTTTTCAAATTTAGAAAAAAAGCTGAAATATATTTTTAAATGACCTGACATATTTGTGATATAATGTTTTCATTTTTCTTTTATGGGTGTTTAAAACATTCTATTTTAGATTGGTTTCCGTAAAAACCTTCTCAGATTAGTAGTGTGATTTAAAATCGTTGTAGATGTTATATATTTACTCATAAAGGAAAAACGCATCATGATGCATCCAGAGATAAGTATTTCAAAGTTTTTATATATTTTAGTTAAACTAAACCAATCATATTGTAGGTATACATGTATAGAAATTGTCTAATTATGAACTAAAACTAAGCGAACCTTATATTTATAATAGTTATAATTCAATTCAATGATTATTATTTTTGTTTGAATATATTGAGGGGGAAATCATTAGTTAACAAGTTCAATGGACGGAATTTTTAATACACTCCCGGTAAAATAAACAGCATAGGTAATTATGTGTGGTTTTCTTCAGCGCAAAAAACATAAATTTACGAGCGAACAAAAAAACATAAATAAATTTTTACATTCCGATTTTTAGTGAAATAAGATTCAATATTTCTAAATTCAACACTAAACTCGAACAAAGCAGCTCTCTTGCTTATTATGTTGAGAAGTACAATAATATTTTAGTTCCAATGAGGTTCCCCTTAATGACAGCGAATGTTGAAAAACACGAGAAGGTCAATTTTCATTCAATCCTTTGGGAGATATTTATGTCTGAGATGCATGGTGTATCTTATCTATGGAGATTTATGGAAATATGTTTTTTTCTTATTTTTACGGGCTTTTTCAATATTGACATGGTATGTACACACATAGTTTCCCCGCAATGATGGAATTAATGTTGCTTCTTAATTAGTTAAATGCTCATTTATTTTTCTATATTATTTATTGGCTTACATACATAAATATATATTTATTGTAATGTCTATTTTTATTCAATACTTATATATATTGTAATGAGTAACTTAACTAGATATAATTTTTTTTAATCGTTACATTTTATATTTGTTTTAATTTCTATAAAAATAAATTGAACAAAACTACATATATTTAAAATGAATTAAGTTTGGTGTTATTGTTTACTGTGAACAAATGATTATTCAATGCAACGATGGTAATGCTATCTGTATTACGTATTCATATAATTGGTCAAAAGCATGTCTGTGTCTGTGAATGCACCTACATGTATATTAATGTATTATTATAAAAGAGTCCTATTTTTGAGAAACTTACTTGACTAAGAAAATGTATAATATATAATTTCAGATTGTTGTTTGCACGAGTGTGGGCAGATTCGAAAGTATACCAGCCAAGAAGAAAACAGGAAAGGATGAATGTAAGTTTATAAGGCTCTTACTGTGTCTGCTATAAGAACGTTTTATTTATTTCCGGTGGGCTTTTATAGATTTAATAAAATTGACAGATACATTCTAGGGAAATGTTTGCAATGATGTTTTTCTTACTATATTAAGATCAGTTTCATTAAGCTTTTCCTTTACTCGATATTGTTCAATAGATTGTCTGATCAGCTGAGTAATGGAAGATAAAAGTGTTATCAAATAATTTATTTAGACTTTATCTCTCCGTCTGTAAATTGGTTTTGATAGCACTGCTGATAACACTGTTTTCATATATAGTGTATATCATATCATTTACACAATATGCCCATAAAATATACCTCTGGGCAAAGTATAGACTAATACATAACAAAACGCATTTCAGTAGCGCGTTTTATTTAACTATAAACATACATACCTATAACAATTTTTTTTTTATTTGAAAGCATATTTTGACATTTAATTTAATTTGTTATTGTTTTTCTCAAAATTGTTAAAACATCTTGTATACTTATTGCATGCACATTAAGAATAATTATTATTGGCATTTTTTTAATTGTTTACCATTCATATCGCGAAAATATTAAATTATTATTAAGGGGGTTTAAATGATGATCATTTTAAAATTGTGCTTAATACTCAATTGGACTACTCTTATTAGTATTAGTCTTATATTACGAATACACAAGAAGGACGATACTAATAATAAAATATTATATTAGTACGCTATTTAACTGATTTTATAAAGATATTTGGGTTTTAAATTATTTAAAAATCGGCTAATGAGAGATATATCCATACCTTGATTATGAGCTAATTTCTTATTCAATTTTGAAAATTAAAATACAAAATAAAATACGTATTGGTTAGTTTCATGTGTGCTATTATCGTGAACTATATTTATTAATATGGTTAATTTTAAAATACATATTAACTATTTCGTTATAGTTAATAATCATTTCAACATTGAATTAACCCATCGTAGTGCAAGATATGTTTTATACCGCCATGGACTACCCTTTTAGATTTCTAAAATCTAATATCTTCACATTTATACTAATTCTAAACATTCATTTACAAGTTTTTAACTCTAACGTAGGTATTTTATTTATTTTTGGTTTAAATTTGAAATCAAATGAATGACATATTCTGTGTAGGTAAATTTTAAAGGAAACCTTCAGTGTTGATGTTGAAAAACTATTTTTAAATTAAATCCTGTCTTGTCATTAAATGAACTTTTGAGCAGTCCAAAGTCACAATAAATAGATAGACGAAAATGTATAAAAATAGAGTTATTAACTTTAAATTTAATTTATAAACATCTAATTCCTAGTTTCTGTATGTCTTAATCTTAATGAAGTAAAAGTAGCTGAACTTTAATTTATTATGTCAGGTTTTTAACAAATGGTCTAATAACGCGTTAATAAATCGATTTGTAAACTTTTCGATACCTAAATCAAATGTTCTATTAGTCTTTATGAGGACTTGCAATTATAACTTTGAAATTATCTGGATTCATATATGCTCAAAAAATTATTATATATTTGTTACATATTTCTAAGGCTAGGCTAGAATTATGTGACCTAGTTTACAAAGTTGGTATAAAATTAATTTTGGTATAAAATATATTTATATTTACAAGGTTTAAGCACCAAATTATTAACTATTATGTGAAAAAACAATTTTTTAGCAAGTTATAACATCAGCATTTTCTCAATCAAAATATATCAAGTTTTTTATAAGAATTTGGAATAGAATGTTTATTATGATACTAATTTTTCATTATATCGGGTACAATTTTACATACATTTTAAATATATTTTAATAAGAACATGTGTTCTTAATTTAGTTTTATTTAAAAAAATAATTTATAACAAAACTAGTTTATTGCATATTCATAGACTATTAATACTGTTACAATTAGTACTATTAGGTACTACTATTACTCTTATTATTCATCACATATTTCAAAACGATACACTTTTTGGGGATCAGTCATGTAACTTTGTAAATGTTGCTGAGATTAATGGCATTTTTTCTACCAAAGTACCACCATTTTTGCTACCAAAATAGCATTACTTCAGCATTTCAATTCGATCGCTTTTGGCAAAATTGTCTTGTTGTTAGTTACTCTCCCCTATATTGGTCCTGAAGGGATAAATGTGGTAAATGCAAAAAAACCTTAATGTGTACAAGAATATTTAAAAATAGTATTTTCATTATTTCATCTTTCATTATGCAGAGTCATTATGTGTGTAAAACACGTTATACTTATTTTGTATTCATTTTATGTTTAATTTTAACTATAGAGACTATTTCAAACAAATTCTGCTTACTTGTTCTAACGAATTCTTTAATTTTAATTCGATATACCATACATTTAATTTTAAATTATTACCACTTTTTACTGATTTTTAAAACTTCATTTACAGTAAGTGATTAATATTTATTCTGTGTGTTTATAAAAATTGAATTTTAAGGAAATCTGCGATTGAATATTATAAGTTTCTTAGTTTTTGTTATTACTTTAATACCAATCAAACGATAACATTTTATGAAAACTAGTCAAATGTGTCTTAATAGCAGTATTCATAACCAGATATTACCACGAGCAATGTCAGTTCCAATAACCTTTTCAGTGATGTATCATTAACCTCATGCTTGTATTTATATTTAGCTTGTATAGACATCAGATAAACGTTGTATTATTTAAAATTGTGTGTTTCAAGAAAATGTATCAAATCGTTTTACTTACAATAAAAGTATCTGTTTTGACAGAAAGATGGTACGTATTCACAAGGGAGCTTCCGAAAACATGAAGTATACCCTCTTTTAACTTAATTAAGTGTTGCTATCTTTTTGTCAGTTTTCGAGAGTCATTTTCTGACAAAGGCTGGTAAATTGTCTTTTTAAAATAGAAGCTTAGACTATTTAAGAAAGTTTATACAAATGATACAATAGTCTTTCTTCTGCTATTATTTAAACCCAAATTTCTCAATAGAGTAGGTTGTCGATTTATATCTAGCTTTATTGTGTCAACATCTTTTGATAAAATGAATGTACATTTATTACGAGATGAATGTGTAAGCCTGCATAATGTTTTGCAAACCATTACTGCTATATTATATAGTCTTTATTCAAGCTTATGAAATTTGATTTGCTTTTTTATATTTTACTATTTTTAAATAGTCCTGAAGGTTTTACTCAATCGAGTGTTGCTATCTTTTTGTCAGTTTTTGAGAGTCATTTTCTGAAAAAGGCTGGTAAATTGTCTTTTAAATATGCTAGAAACTTAGACTATTTGAGGAAGTTTATACAAATGATACAATGGCCTTTTTCTCTGCTATTATTTGAACCCAAATTTCTCAATATAGTAGATTGTCCTTTATGTTTAGCTTTATCGTGTCAACATCTTTTGATACAATGAATGCACATTTATTACGACATGAATATTTTTTGTTGACTTTGTATAACCTATAAGTATATGTATATACATTAAAACCGATTATCCTAATTTTCTTCTCAAAATTATTAAATGAAATGTATGGAATTTTATATCCAACATATTTCTGGTTATTGAATGTTATATGTATATTTCTATATATACATATTTTATATAAATTATAGATTATAGATTATATAAAAAACTCCATTTTTTTAGGTAAAATAAAATTTTCCTTTTGTTTTTATTTGATACATTATTTTTTTCTAAATTAATAAGCAGAAAAATGTCTTAATCAATAATAATATTTTATTACTATGTTCTGTTCGAGTGTGAAGTCATGTCTCATGGAATTGAACGTTTAATTTATATAACTGTAACTCACTTGATTATTTCCTTTTATTTATATTTTAAACAATCTACTAAGTGAAAATATAATTCGAATAAAGAAAATCACTTTTGAAGTATAACGTATAAGGTACTATATTATTTCAGTGCATATTAAAAATACGTGTAAACATTCTGTTCCTATATTTAAGACCGATAGAATGGTATATAGAGAGACTCAAAATGTCAAATTATTATTAATGAATATAAAGATGTATTAGATAATCCAGTTATAGCAATAAACTTGTTAAATGAGTATTATACTTATTGTAGAGAAGAAGATTAAACTAAAAATGTTTGAGAATAAATGATTCCGCAACTAGGTATTTATTTTTTATTTAAATGAATATTTAATCAGTAATTAAGTAAATTACTTTAATAATGAGTTAATCTATGGGGAAATTGACAATTATTATAATTTAACGTTTAAAACTGTAATAGTATCGAGTTGTTATTATAAATTAGTTTTATAAATATGACTTCAACTATGTCGGGCCTTTTTTAAAGTTGTGCTGGAGCTGGATACTGAACAGAACACGCAGTTGATTGCTAAGTTGTTAGCAAAGATTCAAGTGTAGTTACATTTTTTAACATGTCACGCTTCCCAAAGAATACCTATACCTCATAGGATTTTTTTGTCTATAGAGTTATTTAAAGGTTAAATAATTTTAATTTGGAAATGCAAATTTCTCTTTTTTTAATGCTTTAAGGTAAGAGGTACTTTGAGAACCATCCTACATACATATTCTACAACATTCAATCCAAACAATTTAGTGTCTACAATGTTGATTGCATTCATATTTTGTAGTATCAAATTAATTTTTTTTTTCAACCAATTTAAATGAGCTTATATACATTTTGTTGATAAAATATTCAGCACATTAAATTGGTTAAAATACAGTGAAAGAAGAATACTATATGATTACTAAAAAAAAATTTTAATTTGTTCAGAAAAAGAGATTATTAGTTTAATATAGCAAATGGTCATTTATCAATTACCTACTTCTTCATACAGCATTTGTACTTCTTTCAAACATCTTGCAATACATTCATAGTATATATTCACGTTTATTTCTTGTCTTTTCATTTTGATGTGCTTACATCATAGCTAACAAAATTAAACAAATTCCTTATTATGAAATTAAAGCACCCGACTTTATTAGATAATTTTGATAACACTTTTTAGTGAGAAGGCAATTATGTACATTTGTTTTGTCTTTTTTTACTATAAATAATAGTTATACCAGTACCTACTGTTTAACTTGACACGAAAAAACGTGTTCCATCACTGTGCTTATTTACACACTTTAGCGTGTTGGCTGACACACTTTAGCGTGTTGATTGACACACTTTGACGTGTTGATTGACATACGCTGGTGTGTTGATTGACACATTTTGGTGTGTTGATTGACACATTTTGGTGTGTTGATTGACACACTTTGGTGTGTTATACGGACATACTTTGTATTATGTCACTTGACACACGTCCCCCGCACCACAGTCATTGGACACGTTTTTTGTGTCAATTGACACACTTTTTTTGTCAGTGTATGTAAGCTATCAGAGATTGTTATTCAATTTTTATGATCATAAATCACATAATTAAAAAAATATGTGCTAAAAATGTAAATATCAAAATATGACAGACTGCTTCTAATTTAATAACTCTATTTTTACAATTGTGATGCAATTTTTAATTTTATTCTTCAAATATTAAAAAATATATATTCATTTAATTTTATTCAGGATGATTAATAATCATCAATTGTAAATATATAATATGATATATTTATTTGTTACATACTCGTAACACTACACAATAAACATGATGGAATTTTGCAGAATAATAGTACTTGAGGAGGGCACTTTGAAAAATGCTAGTTTACTCGTACCCGTTAATTCATGCGATTCACATAGCATCAGAAATATGTGCTATGCGTTTACATTACAATCAAATACTGAATTCAATTCAAGTATAGCCCAAACTTGTTTACTTGTTAAATAATAATTCAGTTCCTGCACTAGTATATTATTATACTTATTTTAGAAAGATTAATAAAATGTATCGATTTACTAATAAAAAAGTACTTGTAACATTTATATTTACTTTGCATAAGTTTGAGATTGAAAAACAAATTAATAATAATCCTTGTGTCTAATAGTTTAAAACGATGTTTTACTTTGAATTTGACGCATTAAATGCAGATTTTAACTATATAAAAGACTATATATTTTATTATTTATTATTTGTACATATTTTTTAAAGCATTGTATTAATATATTATTGTACGTGTAAAAATTCAGCTTTTAAATATATTTGTGTTCTTTCGGTTTTGTTTATTTAGTTAATGTTATCATCTTATTTTTTTGTATTTGAAAATTGTGACTTTAACTAGATTGCTGATCTTAAGGATTATTTAACACGCTTATGAAGCAAAATTTCTACAACTATGCCACTTTAAAATTACATATTTTTATATCATTTCCTGCACTCTTTTTTAAGAGGTTCAATTAATTAAAAAATAAAAGAGTATGTGATAAAATATATGTCTTCCATATAATAGTTTTTTAACTGTCTTTTTATATCATCTGTGTACGTGCTTTTATTATTATTTATCGCGTCGTTGTTCTCCAAAACGATACATTTATATTATCTAATTTATCCAATTATCATTGTTTCTAATGTAGCTGATTTTTCTGTTTTGTTTTTACATAAGATCATGCTCTTTTGATTTTCTATAGATGCATTTATAAAAGACTTGAAATGTGAAATAGAAGGTATTGTGAATTATTTCCTTGTCTTTATCCCATTTTAAGTTCTTGTGACTTCAAAATTCATATAAAAAATGTCTTCAGATGTGAAATATTATAGTTAATGTCCACAAAAGATTCTTAAATAAAAAATAATAGACAACTCTCATGAATATTTTTTATTTATCCTTTCTTTTCAAATATGTTTTATTTTATAGCTTTCTTAAACTTTAATTCGCTAAAGGACACCCATTCTATTTAATTGTGAGATATTAAGACGAATCAGTTTACTTTCACTTATTCAAATAGTCTAACATCTAAATTCTGTTCAATCAAATATATTTACCAACTATGTAGGTATTCACAGTATTCTAATTGTGTTCATTGTCTAGTATAAGTTCGATATTTTATTTAAATTGAAACTGGCGCTCATACTATTCCTTTCCCGTCAATAACTCTGACGTATTACATATTTTGTAGTAACGTGTATTTTGAAATTACATAATTTTATTACTAAAGCTTAATATGGTGAGTAGCATTATAGAACCCATTAAGTTTACTGATAACAATAGTGTTGAAACCATAGAAGCTTATACCTTTATTATAAAGAAAGTTTTTGGTTGTTTCTTAAAATCGCAAAATTCTTGTAAAATTCATATGGAATATGTTAAACTTGGGCGTTGTTACAAACAATTTCTCATCCAATCTGAATTAAGAGTTGACAGTATCGCCTATAGTGTTCGCATAAATCTATCTCATATTTCACTAGGTCAAATTATAGAAAATTTCTAGTTTTTTAAGAAGCAAGCTGTAACATATATGTTTCAAGGTGTTTTATATGAAATAATAGCTTAGTTTTACTAACGAAATGACATAAACTGCTGTTTATAGATAATTATTGGAAATTATATTTATAACTAAATAAATCACAAATATAGCATATGAACTTTATTACAGTGTTGTAAAAATGCAGATGTCCTATTTACTGGTATATATTTGTTATAGAATAATTTTATTCAAAAATAAATATTAATCAATAATGTTAATAGTTTTCAGGTTGTGTTAATGTATTTCTATAATATTTAATTATTAATATTGAGATATGTTTGTTATTAAAATTAATTTTTAGAGCACAACAAACACTGACAAAACAAAAAGCGATTCCTTTTATTTAGCATTAATTTATGGCACTCGAATTTTCATCGTTTTTCTGTATTTACCACATCAATTGTTCAGCAATGCCTCATTTTTAGCAGGCTTTAAAATGAGTCCTTGTGTTTTACTTTTACATTTGCCAACGTTAATTTCACGTACTTCACATAAAAGATTATATTTACTTTATCTTCAATGGAGCTCACACACGAGACAAGTGATATTTTTGTTGTATCTACTTTATTGTCCCTTTCATTTCTAGTTAATTATACAGAATTATTCGCGACTTTGAAAATCAACTAAACAAAACAAAAACGACTTAAATATTTATTAATCATTGACTGATGTTGAAAAAGCAGGCATCATATATATATATGTTAGTATACTTAACAATGTGTCTAAATAGAAGCAGAATGTTGTTTTTAAGTGGGTGTCAGTGGTGAAGTTGATATATACATATATGTATATGTTGTTGAGTTGAAAATTAAATTTTCTCTATTTTCCACGTTCATTTTCATTTAAAACACATAGTTTTCCGTCAAACTAGGTGAATATCAATCAATAAGGTGTATAAATATTTCAAAACTCCATTAAATAATCAATTACGCGTTTTTATTACTGGAACATTTTTCTCAAAGTAGTGTTTTTGTCAATAAGATTTTTTTTATATTGATCTATATTTTAATTTGTTATGTATACACAACTGTAAAGAAATTTTAACTGATGGCTTATATTTTTAATGTAGTATGTAATTATATTTAAAAATTGAGGTTGCTATTTTGTTAGATATTTGGTATTAAAGTGAAATTTGTTAAATTGTAGATAATATTTATTCACATAAATAAAAACACTATTTTATCAACACGTTTTATATTTGACACAAAATGTTGCTAATACCACCATAAAAATTGATGTCATATGAAATATTAATTAAAAGCATTAATATAATATTAATATTAAACAATTGAAATACATTAAATATATATAATTAATTCTCACACGTTATAATGCTTAGTCATGATATTAACTAAACCTTATATCAATCATATAAAATATGAAAAGTCTAAATTATATTTGGTTTAAATGAGCATAAAATAGGGATGCATGTTTTTAAAATTAAACAAAATTTACCACATAAATTTTAATTAAAAAACAAATATACTTATTTAATCGTAATTTTTAACTAAATTTATATAATTATAATTAAATATTTCTTCAAAACTTAAATTTACTTGTAATATCAACAGAATATTAAATTAAATATAATTTAGAGTATATTGGTGTTAAATTCATTTAGTTTACTTGTTAGCGTCATTTAAGAGGTGACTTATTTAGGTGTCTTTGAAAGTAATATAACACTTAGTAACCCACTTTATAATCGTTGAGGACATATTAAACATCTACAAATATTAATGTTAATTATGTACAATAATGACACGTATATATCCGTATGTACTAAAAAAATGTTGTTGTGTAAAAACACTTTATTGGGTATAAGTGTTGTTTTTATTAAAATAAAGTTTATACCCAATAAAGTGTTTTTACATAACAACCTTTTTTTACAATTATGGCCATGGCCAGAAAATTATATTTGAATATATTTTTTCTTAAATTTTACCGTTAAAAAGTAAATTAATTTTAAGTTAATTTAGATATTTAAATTTTGTTAATTAGTATTTATTAATGTATGGTCATATATATATTCTACTGTAAAAGAGTATAGATGTGTAAAAACATTTTACTGGGCATCAATAAGAAAAGAAACAACAAGTGTTTCAACAGATGTCTTCTTCACGTGACTAAATTTTTATTTTTTTAATCACTATTAACCACAAAGTAATTTTACACCACTAATGTTATAATACTAAAACTCTTATATAAATTCAAACTTATGGAAGCAAACGCAATTTAAAATCACGAAACGTTAATAATATTAAATAACAAATAAAGTCAAATAAATCGCCCCAATTTACTCATTTTTAGCAACAATTTTTTCAAACAATATATATATAAATAAATTATCTAGAGTACAGTGATTTCTATGTGGGACTTAGAATATAAGAACATATTTATAATTTTGAGGATAAATTTAGAAATCAGACTTTCTTATAATAATCAAAATGACATGTACAGATTAGTTCGTTGTACAACAATTGAATAGATATATATAATATCGATACATCTTAGTGAGCTTCACAGAAAAATAGTAAACTTAATTCAAAATCTATAACATTTAAATTGCTGCATTTCAAATCTCTCTTTCTCTCTTTCTCAATGGACGCACTGTAATGGAATAAAAGTTTGGATGCATTAGTTGTAGACAATTTATGAATATGATGAAGCGGATGTAATCGGCAAAAAGATCAATGAATTGTGTGAAGACAATGAGTGGTGCACTCTGAACAGTAAACTCACCTTTATCAGTTAAAAACACAACGCAATGTCTGCACCAGACATCACAATCAATGAGCTCACGACTAGATGCTCATGGAAAATAGACAAAGATCTTGGTAGTGACCACCTACCCATCATAACCACAGCAAGAATTGATGAAGCCAGACTAAAAATCACAAAAAGACGAAATGGACTTTCACCAAAGCGGAATGAAAAGCATTAAAAAACGAAACAGAGGCGGAGTTCGAAAAGGCATTAAAGGTAAATCTATAGGGGAAACGGGGAAATTCGAAGATATTATTATGGACAGCTCAAAATGAACTATAACGCGGGGATGCCGAGCAGATCTGCAACCGTGAATGGAAGAAGAAGAGATTGCAAAAAAGATCAAAACGAGGAAAGAGAAAGTAAAGAGAAGAAAGGAACATGGATTAAAGCCAGACAATAAGTTAACACCACAATAGAGGAAAAAAAGAAAGCTGCTGGAGAAATTTCGTCGAAAAAGAACTGGACAGCAGAACTAACTTCTCGAAAGTGTTCAAAATGATGTCAAAACTTGAAAGGAAAGTTAAAGAAGAGAGGGAAGGTCAAACCCTTGCACTACCGAGTGTCAGGGTGTCAAAGTCCTGATATCGCCAGTAGATAAAACAGTAGTAAGATCCCTAAAGACAAGAAAAAAGACACGTGGTAGCACGCCACAGCACCGAGCCACCACGATAAATTGGAGAGAAAAATTAGAGGAGCAGCCAAAACTATCACAGGTTGCACCATGTCCACACCAAGAGACTAGAAGTAAACTTCATCCCAATCAGAATCCATGCAAAATCTCTAGCTATTAAAGTTTACGAGGAAGCCCTCAGTAGAGAAGAAGATGTCCCACTAAACCAGATAGCCATTGCAAAGCAAAAGATCAGACTGAACAGACCTAGAAGTTGGAGATAACTAGAACAGGAGAATGAAGAAAGACTGGGCATTACCGGAGACCAAAGAGAAAATTGGAAAACCAGCAATCAATTACACCACTGGGACAACAAAGCAATAGTCAACATCAACATAAACTTAGTTAAGATTCGGAGAGAAGACTCGGACAAAATTAAGCAAGAGGAAGCCAACAGGTTATTGCAAAATCTACCAGACATAGACCTCGAGATCTGGATGGATGAATCTGCAGAAGGGGGTTTCAACAACGTCAGGAGAGAGATCCTGATAGAAGATAATACAACGAAAGACAGCATTGCAACAGAAAGATGGGGAAGAAAGAACCAACTGGGGAAGAAGGAGATTACGATTGACTTAAAGTGGGCCTCAGTGCACTGTGGGATCCAAGGAAATGAAACATTCGATGGCCTGGCGAAAGAAGGCACGAAGAAAGACAAGACAGTTGAGGCCAGAGTGGGAATTGGTGTGATCGCCCAAACAGCGAGAAGAAGACTGAAGAAGGAATGGAGAGAGAGAGAGAGCTGACTGTACAACTGGTACTCTACAGTCTCCGAGATGCAAAAGATCAATGGGATAGAGGACACCACCACGATCCACCAAGTTAGAACCGGCCACTGCGTCCTTAGTGAACAATACAAGCACAGAATTGATCTCCGCCTCAACAATAACTGCGCCACATGCGAAGAAATCACCTATAGTGCGGCCATCTGTTCAAGGTGTAAATGGTCACCCGACACAATTGATTGCTACTTACTAGAGTGGGATGCGCTGCATCCGGCCAGGGCAACCACCATCGGGCTCAACCCAAGTTCCAACTTACAAAGTTGTTTACATGCTTAGTACAAAATATTCTATTAGAACTTTGATTATTAAAGATTTGTATATAAGATTATTAAAGTTCATCTAGTTTCTAATCCTATTTTGATCATCCTGTTTATTTGTATTATATATATTTTCTATATTTTGCATAGATATTAATCTGCTTGATTCAATATATTATATATAAGACGTGCTATTACAAACAAGTTGTAACTAGGATTTATTCCTACTGCTTTGTATATAGTAGATTTTTTATGATATAACTTCTGTGTCAATTAATGTTATTATAGCTGGATTAAATTGCAAAATTGTGGAACTTATTTTACTGAATTCAATTTATTTTATTGTACAAACAAATATATTATTTAGCTTGAAACTTCCACTAATTGAGTAATAGAAGACAACGTTTTAATTTTATTTTGTTAAATACCAAATATAACCTAAACATATATTAAATAAATATACTTCAAAAATGAACATAATTGAAATAGTTACACAACATTTGAAACAGTTTTCAAAATGTTCAAAACATTATTCTGATTTAATTATTCGGTGTAATAATGTTATTAAAAATTATACTTAGCTATTATTATAGTTCATAATATTGTTTAGTATAACAACTGTATAAATCAATGTTTTTATAGTGTCATGAACAGTATGCTAAATAACAATTCAAAGTTATTAAATAGAGATTTCATAATATATACATATATTATATATTAATACAAAGATGTACATGGTTTATAAGTGAAAGAATACATTTTCATGAACGAATGATTACAAAACTGTATATTTTTAAATTGGTCTGCACGAATTGTACGTAAATTGTACATTTCATAAATGCACTGTTAAAATTAAACATTTACACTTTTTTTACAATATTTTACGCTCTTTTCAAAATGCATTCTATATAGTTTTCCTGTAAATTAACATATTCAACAGTTTTTCGAAATGCATCTTTTTTATCTATGATTTATAAATTTGTGTGACATCCACTATATTTTTCTTTCCATACTCGAAGACGGCGACGCTCCCCGTGCACCCCTCTATGCGCCCGATCGACGACGGGCTAGTGTTGAGACCTCCAGCGCACCCAAGTTCGCTTTTCTTACAAGTACTAAGCGGCGAGAAAGCGCCTCCGCTATCGGAGGAACCAGACGGAGCAGCCTTGGCCTGGCAAGTGTATCCGGAGTGAAAGGAGGGTTGCTAGGCGGGGGACCAGCGGGGGTCAATTCGGGTGGCAAGAAGAAGGGCAAAGCAGGAGGAGGCCCCAGGAAGTCGATTGATAGCGGAGGAGGCCCCAGGAAGTCGATTGATAGCGGAGGAGGGGGGCGTGGGGATGGTGATTCTGGGGAGAGAGATAGTGGCCAGGAGGAGGGAAGAGAGGGGAGTGGTGAAAGGAATGGAAAGAATATGGATGGGGATGAGGAGAAGAATGGGGGAGAAGTTGAGGAATCCAAAGGAATGAAGGAGGCACGGAGGAAGAAGAAGAAGAATGATACTTCAGCTGGTGTGTGAGTGGTAAGTTACATTTTTTAGTCATTTCTATTAACTACTAAATTTTAATATTATGGTGTTTTGATTTAAATTATAATTTTATTAATTTAGGAAATAAATATTAATTAATTATATTTTAAACGGGTTTAATTATTTAAATTTCAAACTTTTTATTTCAACAATGTTTAAATTGTACATTATATGCTTAAATGTAAGAATATAAGGTCTAAATAGTGTTTCTAAGTTTTATTAAAATCAAAGTATCAATCAAAATAATCAAAAACGTTATAATTTTTTATTAGCGTATTTGTGACTAAGTAATCAATTAAAATAATAGTGTAATAGCGCTGTACATAAAACTGTAATTTAATATTAAAGGTAGTTGTATATATATACTTTCAATATTGATTGGACATTTAATATAGTTTTGTATACACTCCCAATAGCGCTGATGTCCAATCGTTTTATTTGAGCTACACTTTCGTCTAAAGTTTTGTGTTTTAAAACAAATGTTTGAATCATTAATATGCTTTTTATATACATTTAAATATTTTAACTACTCACAAATTATTTCCAAATAAAAAATATACTTCTAATTAATAATACTAAGGACCACATAGATTATTATCTAAAGATTACAATGAAGATATTGTCAAGAAAATTATACAAGTGTCAACCGGAAATTAAACCCGAGTTTTCCACTTGTCCGCTAATCGCTACGTCATTGAGGTCTCTGGCTAATATAGTCACGACAAATGCTTGGTATTATATTAATATACAAACAAAGTCTAAAAAACAACCACAATCCATCAACTTAGGTGAAGGTGTTGGTACAGCACAACACAAGTAATATAATAATTTTCATTAAATGGCGTTCCCGTTGCTAATTAAAGAAACCGCTTATCCAAGCAAGTATAATATTACTTAATAATTCCTTATTATTATTTGTATTACTTATACTTGTCCAAAATACACTTCGAACCAAAATAATTGACAAAGGTTTAATATCAACATACTTCTTATAGATCTGCAAAGCTTTTTATTTCAAATAATGTGACTAATGAAGCAGCCTAGCATCGCATAAAGTGTTTGCATATTATAATAATAGGCAGAAATGTACTCTTCAATAAATCATTAAAATAAACATTTCATTGGCTTATATTTTAATTGCTAAATATTTCGCGATTGTGAATACGAAAGTTTGCTCCATATTATGGCGAGTATTGTACAACTGAAGATTCTAGAGAATATATTTATTTTACAAATTCTTAAATAAACAAAAAGACTCTTATAGTAAAATACATTATTTTATCGGATCATAGTATCGCTCGCCTCGTTCTTAATAGTAGTACTGAGTGCATTTTTTGTCAATTGGCCTCTTTCCTGCTTTACATAATATAGATTTCATCAATTTCTTTAGTTTTTTACTCTGCTGCTGCTATAGTAAACAGATCTAATACTGCAATAGACTCGTTCAAAGTGCTGTTTTTTATGGCAAAGTTAAAGAAGTACACAGCTCTGTATATGTCCTGGAACAGTGACTAAATTCTTTGTAGGTAAATTAAATATTTGTAATGTTGTGCCTTGGTCTTTTCCAGACATCATTTTCTTTCATCTTTTGAAGTTCTATTTCTTTTCAAAGATCCATCATAGTCTTCAGTTCACCGAACAGCCAATCTTTAGAGATGGAATGAATTTTCAAATTACATACATAGTCCTGGGAGACAAGTTAACGTAAAGAAATTGGCGGTGCGGGCCCTTTCTGAACTAATGTTCTCTTCATGATGACAATTTTACGTTCCATTTCTGTACTAATATAGAACTGTTACAAAACGTATAATTCATAGAGTAAAAGTTTAAATAAAATGTCAAAATTATTAAGTTATTTTTATTTAATTGATTGATTTCTCTACATTATTATATTGTTTAAATGTGGATTACGCATCATTATTAAGTCTAATTTAGTAAAATAGACATACTTTACAAAATATGTAAAAAGTACTAGAAACTTTAAATTTTTGTGTTGAACTTTCTTAACTTAAATAATTATATTAATTGTTAGCAGTAGTTTTTGAAGTTTTTTGAAGATAAACACTATTGTTTGTATAATTTTATATTATATAGGTAAATGTTTTTCACAACAATTACAACATATAATTTTCATAATCTAATGTATAAAAGGAATTAAACTAAAGTCTAAGTAAGAGTTTTTCTTCTTTTTAATGTGCCCTTAACAAACAATTGAGTTTCCCTCAGCTGTATTATGATCCAATTTAAATACAAAGATACGAAGTACTTGCTGCGGTAAAATAGTTCATTGTAATATTTTGACTTGCGTCCTATGCATGTATAATAAAAATATACAAAGTGATAAACAAGTGATTGGGTTAAGGCGCTAAAATGACTTCACTTAGTCGGTTTTATAATTAAGGAATTATTTATTACGTTATTAATTAATAAGTTAATTTCTCATTTCTCATCAGAAACAATACTATAAAGTTTATTGTTTTATAATTTGAAATTAACTCTACCTTAAACAACATTTTAATGATAAAGATATTAAAGTTAGGAAAGTATTAAACTATTTTTCTGTGTATATTTACTTTTAAATGTATAATAATACTGAGTTAACAACAGGTGTAGCTAATGTTCTAAAATACCCTCTCGCGCTAATTAAAAAACAGTTACATATTGAGTTTAGTTTTAAATTTCTCTCGAGATAAACACACAATATGAAAAAATAAATCAGTGCTCGCAAGTTAATATAGAAGTGTATATACGTGATTGCCCGGATACATGCAATATGTAATGAGTAGTGAAGGCAATGCGAGAAAGGCGGATACTAGCTGAGGAAACATTCGTCAAGATAGAGCGCTGTTATCTTGACATGAGTTTTTCAAAGTGTGATGTTTATAGCCTACTTAATCTAGTTTACATAGCTATTTGCTTAAATAAGTAGGGCTATACTTAGTTTTTTTACTGTACTGTTTTTCCCTCTTAAATCATATTACTGTTGTAATATAATGACGATAGGTATAATATATTATTCGCAAATAGATAAGGAAATGTTACATATTGTTCATATTTTATTACTCTATATTATAAATTGTTTAGCGGTTTAATGTCTATCTTTGAGATGATAAGAATATTGTTTAAAATATATAATAAAATATTAAATGTGCTTCAATTTTCCCATTACTCTATTATTAAACTTCCAATTTAGTCATTAATATATTATATTGTTTAGTAGTACTTTCTACTGAAAATTGTATTTTTTAGTTGTTATGTCTTAATGTTTTGTGTCTATGTATTTTGCTAATTTTTTATTATTATTTTTTTATCTTTATTTTCAGGTGGAGATGGTTCATTTATAAGCGATGCAATTGCAGTAATTTTTTTCATTTGAAACCTCTAACTATAATTCTTTTGAACACTTTTATACGTTTTATTTTTACACACTATCTTTATAATGTCTACTTTATATGTTCAATCATAAAATTATGGTATTTTACATTACAATTTATATCTTGAAGTTATAAATGAATTATGATTCATGTATTAATTAAAAGTGTGTTTTGATACAGTATAAACTGCACACTTTCAAGTATTTGTGTATTAACCCATTTAGTATCTATGCTTTGTCCGTCCACTGTATTAATTTGGCTTTAACTCATTTTAATATATATTTGTGATATTCAATATTTCTTTTTTTGTCCAAAATTAAACTACCATTTATGTAAACTGTTTGATTTTTTTCACAAAGCTAATTAACCTTTAACATAAAAGTTGACGCTTTACATTGGCATATTCTATAAAGTAATTAATTTTGTTAAGAATTAAGTTAAGAGGGAGAAAATAAAAATTGTACCGTTATATTCAATACTTTTATGTGTGCGAACTAAATTATTTACAACAGTTTAATATACAAATGCATTGACTATTGAATTTTATATGTACATTTTAAAATATTTACAGTATAATTATCAATCTAATTAGAAATGTATGAAAATTAATTCTTGCTTATTTTAATTTACGTTGATACTTAAGTAGACATATTTAATGTTACTAGTTGTGCAATAAAACATCCTAGATATTTATCCATCACATCAGCTGAAAATCTCAAACTACATATATTTATGAGTACCATAAATCCATAAAAATAAATATTGTAGGTACATCTGAAATGCATTTGTTTTATTTATAATTTTCAAAGTATATTTCTAACCATTATAGCATTTCTACAAATTCTACCATTATTTCTATAATGATTTGTATTATAAAGTATTTCTATAATACTTTATATATATATATATATTTACATATATACGTTATTTAGAAACTTAAAATAAAAATTTCATAAAATCATTTTTCAAATGTATGTCCACCTTTATGCAATTTTTTACATTTGTATTTATATTTTTTAACATAATTATACAATTTAGAAAGTGTTAGTGAAACTTATTGAAAATTGACATTGTTAACAGCTGATTCAAAACTGTAAGAAATATAAAATTTAAAAATCTATTGATTTAAATTTTTTTTTAATGTTGTAGTAATAAAATCTCATTTTCTATCAATATTGTGATAGCATAATTGTATACTAAAAATAAATATCTTTTGATAGCTTATTCCGTTTCTACAGTTCATGTTTTGCTTAATAATTTTATTTGTATTATTTATTTTAAAACTAAACAAAATATCAAAATAATTATATAGAATATCATATGGTCAAACTCTTATAAGTACTTCTTTCAATTTTAATATAATTACTTGAAGGAGTATACCCACAAAATTATTGTCAAAGAATATATTACATTGACAATGTATATTATGGAATTTCTTTATTCGGCATATGAACCAATATTTGAAGATATATTCCTAATTAATATATTTTGTTCACAATAGCATTATGGTCGCTAAACATACTATAACCTATTTTTTACCTTAACTGTTTCATATTTCATCACAAAGTATATCGTAATGTAAATAATTTTTAAATCTAACTCTGAAAAGTATATATGTATATATACCCATCAACATTTTCAAATATATACTAAATATAGATATGTAATATACTTAGCTCATCCCATAATTATTTTCACCCCTTTAAAAAATTGTTGTAGATAGATAAAAGTAGTTTATTTTTACAAGATTAACAAGAATAAACATAGAATTATAAAAAATAATTTAAAAACAGAGAGTCATGTTACAATCACCACCTTTTCCGATGATCAAGATCTTCAACTATAGCTTGCCAAATTCATGATTTAACTGCTCCTGAGTGAAATTTTTTAAATGGTTGACTACATAGTCTTACTTCTGCTCTGTTATTAAATTGAATGTTTTGGTGACCAGTTTCCAGCATTGTACAAATGTAGCGGTCACATAAATTCATATCAGGACTGTATGCTGTCTGGAAGTATTGTGATACCCTTTTGTTTTAGAAATTCGGCTGTCCTTTTGGCTGGCTGCATGTGAGCGAGCATTATCATGCATTATAGTATGGTTTCTTCAGTGGTTTCTGCAGTTTCTTCCTCAGTAGTGATGGGATTGATTCTTCGACTTAATTTACGCATTGTCTGTGAGATAAAGCCTCAATAATATTGGCTATCTATTGCTTCACCCTCTTCTAGTACTGTCACATGACTTTTAATGTCAAAGGTGACAGCCACTGCATCGCAATCATTGCTTTTCTGTCACTAATCTTTATTTTGGCTACAGTTTGTTGATCTCCGTCAGCAGATATCCAGCCTCTATTGCGATATTTTGTGACTAATGCTCTGTGAAAGATCCATTTTTCATCTGTAATCACAATTTGGTGCTTGATGTTGGGTATTTCCAGAGACTCCAATATTCCTCTTGCCAAGGTGACCCGATTTTGCTTTTGAGCCTCCATGAGGTACCCATTGGAATAAACAGATTTTAGTCACAAGTATTTTGTTATGATACTGTAGACAGTAGAATGGGGTATTTCTGTCACCTGCTCTATTTCTTGACAGGTAATAAAACAATTCTCATAAATAATTTTACTCCCTTCAGTTCGACTGAATATTGGCCTACCAGCACCTTCTCTGTTACCACTAATAACAGCAATAAGTTAGTGCAGTATTTCAAATTATAATTTTTTTGAAAATTTAAAATACTTAATAATTTAATACTTTAAACTAATTTATGTGATTAAGCATAATGACATAATATGTAACAACATTTAATAAAAATCTATATTGATGGATAGTGCATAACAATTTTTGAGGGGGTGAAAATAATTACGGAATGAGCTAAGTACTTACCAGGGACGACTTAAACACGATATTTAATTGTCCCTGATACTATATTTGTATAAATATATAATACCTCTGCATATATCTTGTACTAAATCTCTATAAGAGACCGAACATTTAACAGATACTCCGAAAATATCATGTTCATTATACTTTATAGATGTAGAATCATGAAAATAGATAAGAACTATCTAATTTCATCTTTCTGACATTTACTTTTGAACATTTAAGAAAATCTTAATCTGAGCACTTGAACTATGTTTACAATTACAATTTGTCTTTATTTAAATAATCCCAATATAAAAGTATAACAATATATATAATATACGAGTATAATGAATTATAAAATTGTTTTTTATTATATTCAATAATAATATTATATTTATATTATTTTATTATTTATATTACTATAAAGAGATATAATTATATACACATTATGTTATGGATACAATTTTATACAAGACGCTGAAGTAAAATATATCTGTATATCAAAGTTAAAATATCCAGCTCACATTTCTAAATGGCATGCAAATATTCAGTTTTTAAACTTAGTTTGTAAATTCAAATGTGATATTGCAAGCTCATATCCGGGTATACAGTTATTGTTTTGTTATCATATATATTAGAATTTATTACATACTTAAATTAACTGATTTATAGAAAATACAATATAAATGTTAATCGCAAAATAACTCTTTTCGTACCTTAAAAAAATCGTAAAATTATTTGTTTCTTTAAAATATATGTCAAAATCATTTTTGCAAATGTTATAATGTTTTTATAAAACGTTTTGTTATAAAATATTTTATACACGTTGGCTTGTTTTAAAATAAACAACAGGAATAATGTTGTTAGTAATATATTATTATTGTATAATTACTTATGCTATAACATATGTATAGTAGGAATATAAAGGAATATCAGATAACTTTATTTATATCGAATTGCTAAAGCAATTAAATACGTTAATAAGCAATTATGCAATAAATTAAGCAATATTAAGCAATTAATTGAGCCATTAAATAGTATAATATTAACTTATCATAAAAAGACAATATAGCGACAGCTTATCTAGATTTCTATTTGGTATTTGAACTGGATAGTTAGATATTTGAATTATAGTTCCTTTAGGCTACCATAGTTCCTTCTAATTAAGTTAGAAAAATGGGAAGTGGGATTTTTATGGCTCAAGGTGTAATTCTAAAATCACAAAATTGCGACATATAATATTTCTGGGTTTTTTTTTGTTTTAAGTTCTGTCCGATTTATCATCTTTCAAAAGTTTTCTTATTTAAAAAAATAGTAAAATAAATTTCAAACGAAACAAATTAATCCTGTATAACTATTAAAATTAGGATGTGATGCAGTAGATAGAAAACAACATATCATTAAGTAAATAGCGCGATATATAGAAATAGTTACACATTGCTCATAATTACTGAATAAGTATTTAAAAAAAGGTAATGCTTAAAAGGTAACCGCCATAATTTATATCATTCCAATAAATGCTAAGGGATATCTTTCAGTTAACGATCCCCAGAAACCAAGGTTAAATTAAAAACACAATTTCAATCTCTAATCGATTAGAAAAAAGTTTTGGGAACCTTTCAAACGCCCTTTCAAGCTTTCCGTTTTCAGCTGCTCGAATATTACGCTGCAGTGGCAAATTTTCTTTGCTTCCAATTTGGATAAAGAGACTAAAAAAATCAGAACTGTATTCTAAGTTTTTCAGACTCTTGTGATGAATTTTCAGCGACTATTAACGACTTAGAAGATGTTTTTAGTTAAAATGAATATTTCATATTCACATTACTATAATACAGCTAAAATATCATTAAATCACGTATTTCGAAAAACTATTTTTAATAAAGTAAGTTTTTGTAATACATGATTCTTTGCTTTTCCTTTGCTCATCCTTTTAATTCTTATTTTAATTAAGTGATATTTTTAATACTATATAGTTTAAATTATCTATTCTTACCATAGCAACATAAAAATTAAATATAATAGATAATAATGATTCAATAAGTATATTGATAATATGATTATTTATTCATAAGTGGCAATTGTTTAATTTTATATATTTTAAAATACTTATATTTTATTCCGCATTGCTTTCTATTATGCACTATATGTTCAAGCATTATTAATTTAAATTTCAAAATCCGTGATATACTTATTTCACAATGAAAAAATTAATTTTACAAATTTAATTTATTTTATTTATTTTACTGTTATGCAGTTTTTATAGTAAAAAAGCAAATACATTGAAACTTACGGTAGTAGGTTGTTAGCTAATGTGAGCAACTTACGTACAGTAAAGTATAATATTAGAATACCGCAAGAACGACCATTATTTAAACAGCGACCATTTAAAAATAATGTATATTTTGCAATGATTTAATTTTTATCGTGTAGCGCCGCCGAAAATTACTCAACTGGCCAATTTTCATTTTCATAACTATTATAAAACCCGAAATATATAGGTGCAAAACCACTTTTTTCGTAATTGTTCTTATTATTCTAATTCTTCTTGTTCTTATTCTTCAAACCCAATAATACCCTCTAAACTTTAAGCAATTTTTATTAATTTTTTAACATATATAGGAAATGTCCCGGAGACAAAAAAATGATATTTTTACCTACCAACCGTTGCTAGGGTGCTACATTTTGCATAGCAACCCCTGTTTTCTATTTAAAAATTAAATTTTGTGACTGGACAATACCTTTACACTTTTATATAATAAAATGTCACATTATGCCACCCATAAAAGAAATAAAATATCCGTTAATTGTGTTAGCTCTTTAGTTAATAATATTGGACTTGAGCTCATTACATTTTTGATTACTAAGAATATTATTAAGTATATTCCTGCTATTAAAATAATAAAAATATCAAAAGTTGCATTGATGAATTCATAATATTAATTGAGGGCACATTAAATCGAATGAAGTTATACAGTTATAAATATTCTAGACAAAATGCTTTTAGTATAATAGTTTTTTAGAGTAATTAGCTCAAGTTAAATATTTTTAACTAAAGAGCTAACACATTTAACGGATATTTCATTTCTTTTATGGGTTGAGCTAACACACTTTTTTCCATTTTTGGCTTATATTAATATAATATTTAATGATTACGTAAATTATTGCATTGCATTTGGTGTATAGTATACATATTAATTATTTCTTGAAAAAATGCGCACCATTATCAATGGAGTATTTATAATTCACATATCTTAAACAAATATCAGAAAGATTATTTTAACAATATATATACGTGACTACAGCTCCTAAATATGTCACAACGCTTTATTTATTGTATATATTTACAATTCATAATTATAAATAAATATAAATGTACAAGTTCAAATTCGGGTGTTTTGGTTAAATTTATATACAATTACATGTGCAGTTTCAATAAGTGTACAGATTTCTAACAGTATTATCTGGAATTATGTGTTATAATTAAGAAGATATAAAAAGACGTACTACTTATTTTTGTTGTTTTTCAAGAAAGTAATTATGTTTCGGAATGAAATAACTAATTGGATTTTTACAAAAATAGGGATGGAATTGTTAATGAATCAAAAAAAGAAGTACCAAGAATTTTGTTTAATCAATATATATTTAGTTATTTATTATTAAACTAATTATAAGCCTGTTCATTTTACAACGACTTTTATATAACAAACAATATATATCTCAATTATAACTTTATTTAATATCTTTCTTGTCAATATACAGTATTACCGAATTAAAAGGTATAGTTGGAAACATACAGTAAAAACTTAACGTGATACTTGGCTTAGTAAATGTTTGCATTTTATCTTCAATTAGTCAATTTCTTTGTGTAATTGTAAAAGTAATTATGAAATATTTTCTTACACTTAAAAATTCACTAAGTTTTGATAGTTATTTTATATTATTAACATTTTCAACATAAAGAATATATATATGTACATAGACCAGCCAGAATATTTAATGGTTGTTTCATTTACAGTAAAAATTCTTACAGTATGTAAGAATCCAGAAAGATATATAAACAGATTAACTGTAATATATATGTAAGTTACCGAAATATACACAATTGATACAAAACTTTACTATTGATATATTAGCTGCACAAATCAGATCAAAAAATTTGTTTGAAAAATGTTGTATAAAATTTTTACTGTAATACGCAAACTTTCATACATTTCAATACTTTGCTTAAAGTTTCAAAAAACAAAAGAAATATAAATAAACAATAATGCAATTTTTTTAAATGTGTTTTCTCACAAGCATAAACCACTGCAGGACCGGTTTCGATCTGGTTGGATCTCATCAGCTACAGCTGCTCTCACAAGCATCCTGAGTTGTCGAGTGCATGGTAGTGCGTTCGCCTACCATTCCGACGACCCAGGTTCAAACCTGCCTGTAGCTGATGAGATCCAACCAGATCGAAACCGGTCCTGCAGTGGT
>JAYRBW010072105.1:0-26192 GCA_036023295.1 Invenusta paracnida
ATCGATCATTGATTATTACCCAAGAAAAATTATCTAATTTATTAACTAACTATAAGATATAGACGAAACATCATGTAGCATATCTTCAATCATTAACAACACATTACCATTATATATTGTAACAATATCAGCACATTTACGCTATCTGAAATGGGAACAGTATTAATATATTTGTTTATTTTGGTTTGCATACCTATGTCTTTAATTACATTTTGAAAAAAAAATTCGGGACACTAAACTATGGTATAAGCCATTGTTTTGCCTTGCAATTTCATTCAAATGTGTATTTAATCATATTTTAACTTTTAAGGGATGCCTTTTAAATGCTCCAAATAACTAGTGTTTTTTTATCCTATGTTGTATAAATTGGTCTTTCTCTTTTTTAATTGAAAAGAATCAGGCCACAGTGGCCACAGGTATTACTATTACTAATTATTATTAATATTATATGTATTACTTTATTTATATTGGCAATCCTGCAGAAGTTGGCTGTACATTTTTTTGAGAAAATAAATTTAATTAAATTTATATATTGTAAAGGATAGTGAGATGCTTGATAAATGTGGTGTGGTTGCAGCCACCAGCTTTTAATAGTGTATAGGGGTTACTTGTTAAATGTAAAAAAATTAAACATAATTTATAGGTTGCAAGTCTTGGCATCTAAAGAAAATTAGGTAAATTTGTACTTTATGTTTGTAAAATAATTTTATTTATTTATTGTTTAAATTCATTGCCGGTTTTTATTTGGTAAATTAAATGTAAAATAAACTTATTCCAAAAATGTATATATTTCATCAAAAAATGTATAAAACATTGGTAAAAATGTCTCAAAGGGGTAAATGGTATTGACACCTTGTTCCCTAGCTACCTGCATGAGTTTTTCTGGCGGAACTCACTGGAAGAAAAGCACAAGCCTTTTATACATTTTGATCTTCTAATTAATATAATTTAGCATTTACCTCTTTTAGACCTTTTTATCAATGTTTTATACATTTTCAACAAACATATGCATTTTTGGAATAAATTTATTTTACAAAATAAAACCAGTACTGAATTTAAACAACAAATAAAAAGAATTATTTTACAAACATAAATGGTAAACTGTAGTGTAAAGTACAAATTTACCCCTGGCTTTATTTAATAATCTTTTAAATAAATTTATAAAAAATACATTAATAATTTCTTGTTCTGATTAAACTTCACAATACTTCATAGGTTACAACTACTCATTTAGTATTATAATAAACATTTTATGATAAATCAAAATGATATATTTTAAATAATAATAATCATGTAATATTGTTATGATTTTAAATGCCTTTAACTTTAAGTTTATATAAAATCTTTGCTATAAAACATTAAGATTTCCAGTGCTACATGGTGATTTTGAGGCTCAGCTTACTGTCACGCCATGAACACTCGTTTGCGTTGTATACGTTTTTGAAAGATTGGTCAGATTGTTGTTAGCCATTGGCATTACTATTAGGTCAGGAGCCTGGATCCACCCCTAACATTTAATATACATGACTGTATACATGGAATATATATGCACTTATAATGAGTAACATACAATGTAGATAAATACATTACATCAAACTATATTAACAACTACAAATATCGAAAGAAAAATCAACCCACATTGCTTACACTTTACAGGTTTTGTAATACTAGCTAGCGCCTTTATGTATATATACTTAAAAAAAACAGGGTTTAAAATGTATGCATTATACTAATAACTTTTTTATAAAATCTGGTTTGATTATATTTTAATTATATTTAAACTACACTTGAATTTTTTGTAGGTTTATTGTTTGTCGTAACACAGTTTATATATATAAAATATATATAAACATTAATTTTAACCCTTTTTAGAGTAGTGCAAAGAGTCGTTTATGTTTAATAAGCCGCAGTTCAATTGATTTAACTACAGTTTAAACAAAGAAATATAATTATGATATAATATTATTATTATCATGTAATGTAATGTAATGTAATATTCAAATAAAACTTAAACAATTATATTCAACTATTATTAAGAATCAATTGTAAATTTTTCAACAGCAAAAATCAAAATCATGTATGCATACAAAAATTCATGCTTTGAATATATTTTTCTGAGATGATAGCAAGATAAATATCCCTGATTATTGCGGTGATATGGGGTAATTATTGGTGTAAATTTCTTGTTTTCTATATCTTGTAATAAATCAAAACTTTGTTATACTCATACAAAATATTATTAATTTATTCATATTTATGTACTTATATTTTAATACCGCAGCATACAATTAGGTTTTGAATTGAATGGACATATATTCGAATATATTATTACCATGGTTATAGGATTTTTCACAAGTATATAGTAGTTTTAAATTATTAAGGTATCCATATTATTTACTCTAATTGGTTGTAGTCTACTAAATTTATTTTAATGGTTAATTGTTTATCTGCATTGCTTATTTATAAGATTTATTCGTCAGAAAAACGCTAACGTGAATTTTTTACTTGTTTCTTTATATAATATCTCGCCCATACCAACAAGGTAAATATTTCAGCGATTGCTCGTAATATTGAAATTTCTCGAACATTTTTTCTTGTAACAGCTTCATGTGTTTCATTTTTATTAGTCATTTCCCTTCGAATGTTCGCTATTGGTACAATTTTTTTAGACATTGAGAGTTTTCCTTGGATTAACTTTGTTGAATATAATCGCATTCATGATTGTAATAATTATAAAAATCGTGAATGGATATATTCATGAAACTTATTTCAAAATGAAAGAATTTATTACACCTATTACTAAAAGAATGGAAAATAATATTTTGACCAGTGCGGAGAAAACTCATAACAGAAAATAATATTTTGACCACTTGTGACCAAACTCATAACAGGTCACATGAAAATGTTAGCCAAACAATTACAAAAAAGTTGAAGTTTACAAGTACTGTATAATACTCACAAAGCAACATTGAAGCCTATTCAAATAAAACTTTCTGTATGGAACGTTTTGCGCTTTCATTTTTGTGTTTGACTTTTGACTAATAAGTTAAACATAAATAAATATTTCTCCTCATCTTTGTGAATTACCTCCTTCAGCTCCACGATCCAAATCAATAAATTATGTTAAGGGGTTAATTATAGCTACGCTGCATTTATAAAGTCTTTATATGAAGTTCTTTTCTTTTGACACAATCTCTTTGAACCTAATCTTTGCGGTTTTTTGTTGATAAAAGCGTTTATTCTACTTCACCAAGTACTTGAGATAGATACCAGCTCTATTAATTATGCATCTTAACCTTCAAGGCTTTCTTCTAAATATAGTATCTTATGTCCTTGCGAAGTCACCTAACCTGATAAGAGTCATTTTCCGGGTTTCGCGATGCTATGGTCCTTTGTAGCTCTCATCTAGCTTAGTTGTTCGTGCGGAGTTATGTTATGTGTATTGGTATTCATCCACCCATATAGTCTTCCCTTGATTATAGTCATTCTGTAAGCTTGAACATGTAGAATTGTAAGGATTGTCGTTTTGAGCGACCTTGGGTATTTTGGTGGTAATTTACTTGTTTTGGGATGATAGCTGTTTTCACCGGCGGATCCAGGATTCTGTGAAAGGGTGCCATTCAAAAAGTGCATACCAAAAATGTCATATATATGATATCTAAAAAATTGCAGTTTGGAAATTCTAAAATAGACAAAGATTTATTTATTAAATAAAGTGTAGATAAATGTTTTACCCAAATACAAAAATGACGACTAGACAAGTGTAAAATGTTATTTACCCTATACTGAGGGAAGATATTTACCATTAAGATCTATGATCTTTTGTAGGTCTACCCTGAGATGATTGAACTCAAGTGTGAATGTTTACCGAGTAAAATTATCCAGAAAGTTCGAAACAAATTGACGTACTTCATCAATTGTGTTTAATTGTGTATTTCTCCGTTCAACCTCAATGTTGCGAAACACAAACCTATTTAAAAGGTTCATGTCCAGTGAATACGGAGGTTGCAAAACTCGACCAATATGATTTGCAACAAGGAACTATTCTGTCATTCGGACTTTATGGAGCCGAGCATTGTCGTGCATGATTACTAGATTTCCTCTGCGACGAATAGCTTGCAGGTCCTGCAAATATTGAACATACGATGGGCGTTGATGGTTTCATTGCGAGGGAGAACTTCTGAATAATGATCACCACGGTGGTTAATACCGACGATAATGTGAAACTTACTGTCCGATATAAGACGACGAGCCACTACTGGACGATAATTTCGGTCATCTCTATCATCTACCCATGCCCGGATATTCTGCGATGGAGCTAATGGTATTCCGTAGATCCATTTTTCATCTATTATTACAACGGCATCCACCACATCCAGTATAATTTGGGCTTCCCGTACTCGTTGCCATTTGTGCGCATCTGTTAAGGAATATGGTATCTATCTTGCACACACGCTCTTCTTGTGGAGATCATAGGAAGTGATCGCCCCCCCCCGCGGGTTTTGAGAAGTGCCACTTGGTCAAATATGCTATTTTTTTAATTATCATATATTAAATTCGCCCTTGTTGCATAGTAGTAAAGTAAGGACATGAGGCAGTAGCAGTAAGAATTTGTGACCTCCAACCAAAGGCACCTGTTGTTCACTGTGAGGCACATTCATTAAGCTTAAGTGTTAAAGACTGTACAGGATAGTCTAAATTATTATCTGACACCATGGACACCACCAAGGAGATTGTTATGTTGATAAAGTATTCTCCAAAACGGCAAGTGATGCTAGGAGAAATAAGATCAAACATTGAAGAATCAAAAACAAGAGGAATACTGCCCTTTAGTGTAACACGGTGGACTATTAGAGTCGCATGCTGGATATACAGAATACTGGAAAATTATCAGCTCTGGAAGAAGCCTGGGATGCTTTTTTTGACACAACTTTGGAACAACTTTGAAAATGCGTAGTAGAATATTGGGTTGCCAATCTCAAATGCGGACTTTCAATTTCTTCTTTGGCTTCCATTTGAGCGTACGGATTTTTTCACATTCGGACAATTTATCAAAAACATTACAAAAAGCAGCATTGTCGGCATCTGAAGGACTCCGGTGCGGCCAAATGACATTACATGCTTTACGAAACATGCAAACAGAGGAATCATACGAGCTATTTTACAGCTTGTAAACAAGAAACGAGAATTGCACCCATTTATTTCTCTATCTACTTTACCAATAAAAAGACGTGCACCTGTTAAAATCCAGGTGGGAACAAGTGCTGGACATTTTTCGCAAACACCGAATGATTTCTAGACCTCATTATCAGTGCAATTGATGCTCGATTTAATCAAACGAGCTTCATTGTATTTCAAAAGATGAAAGACCTGCTCTTGAAATCACTACTCAATGAGGAATGACTATCAGAAATGAACTTCATCAGTTACAATTACTCCGATGAAATTAATTTAGATTGCCTACCAACTCAGCTTGACCTATTTCGGAACCTTATGCAAAACGAAGAAATTGGTTGTTTTCATGACATCATCAAGACAGTTAAAACACTATCCCAAAGACAACAATTAATGATCAGTTCTATATAGTAACCATTTGCAAGTTCATTCTTGTCATTCCTGCTACAGCAACCAGTGAACGGTCATTTTCTATGGCAAGGCGCCTGAAAACATGGTTGAGAAGCAACACTTTGCAACAGAAATTCAACTCATTGGCAATATTACATTATCACAAAGAAAGAACAGATAGCTTGTGCCTGAAAAGCATAGTCCAACAATTTTCATACAAAGACAGTACAAAGAAAATATTCGGGACAAACAATAATATACTGTATTGTATAAACACTTTTTTGTAAATACAAAATCTTGTAAATATCGAGTTAGTGCATATGTCACTTTATGTAGAATATACTTACAAAACTTAATTTGCTTATAGCATAAAAAAGAAACCTTTTGTCTGTGTCTGTGTTGATAAGTAGATAATGACCTATAATAGGTATCCTACATAGTACTACTCATATATGTGTAAATTTGCAAATATACTGTATTCTCTATTTTGTAAAACTAATTTCTTAAATTAATTGTTTTTAATAGCCAAAGCAAGACTTTTATTTTTAAATTATATAAAACAAATTAAATGCCCTTTTTAAGTTCGCCCCCCCCCCCCTCCCTTGAATAATGCTGCGCGGTCCCTACTTCTTGCCGCTTACAGCTGGTCCTGTCTTCCTCTTTATATTCAGCCACTAATTTTCATATCACATTCTGTTCACCCCAGGCATTGGATAACCTCGCCATTGGATTTTGTATCACAAAATATGAAAAACATTTTATTACTAAAATGTACAAAATAAAAAAAAGCTATAGGAAGATAAGCATTACACTTTATTAGTCATTGAATTTAAAATCAAGAAAACAATGTATAGCTGTAAACGAAGCTTATTTAGTTAAAAGGTTAATAAGTAGCATGCTTCTAGAATGTCCATTGCCAAACATATTAATACGTTTGTCATAATCAAGGATAATGTCTTTGCGGGTGATAAATTTGATCTTAAAAAAGCTCTGGTTTTTCTTTTATTGCACATATCGTAATATATATATATTATTTTTTGTAATTATCAAATGCATTGTATATAATTGTACACCAAATAAAATGAATTATTATTTTTATATGTCTTTATGAATGAATATAAGTACATGCACATACAAGCAATATTCCGTCATCGTTAATCTTTAAATGGTTTTTACCTGTTTCAACGAAAAATGGGCTTATTAGAAATTTGCACTTGTGACTATACCAAATGTGGTATAGGATGAAACCAATAGAAACTAAGTAGTATATTAATAAGTAGAATATATAATTTCTAGCATATTGATACCTCGTATTTTACATGTTCTTATAGAAAAGTCCCTATACCAAAGAAGACACTTTTAAGATTCTAGCAATTATCACATACGAAGAGCGACGAAAACATTCCCCAAAGTCCTTGGTCTCTCTTTATAGTCCTGGTTATACAAAATACCGGTATGTAAAATATTTTAACAAGGACAAAAAGCTCTATTAGATATATCTTCATTAATACTATATTTTACTAATATAATTTAAAAACCATATTAGACGCCTTATTGAACTGCATAATGCAAAAGGAACTTTGCTTTGAAAAGGCAGCTGTGAAAAAATTGGGGGTGAGCGGGCGTCTTCACCTGGATCCTCTAGTGGTCGTTTGTCAAATATTGGGAACTTCATTTGTGTTATAATAATTAAGTATGAGTGTAATTATATACGCTCTTTCTTTCCCAAGTTTTGTAAAAGTTCATCATGTATTTTAAATGGGCCATTTGATTTTCTTCTATGCATGCTGAAAGCTTTGTTAAATTCCTCAATAATTGTAAAGAAACAGCATATTCTCATACTTTCTCCATTGTAGTTATTACATATTTATAGCTTCTTAAATTGGTTTATATTTTGTTTAACATATATATATATATACGGAGGTTTTGAGCTCCTTGTTTTTTAGTGCCTATATTTTAGAATACTAAATACTTTGTATATTAACTTTAATTCTATATCTAAATATTTTTTGTTTACATTAATACAATTGAATTAATATATCTAAAAATAAATTTAAAATTGCAAAATAAAGAAATTAATGTAAATTTTCATATAACCCTCTATAGTAATAAATTAATAATTACAGTTATAAATAAAATAAATCATGGATTACTTATATAACAGTTAGAAAAACATCTGAGAAGGTTAAATTAATAGTAAATAAAAGTCACCTTGTTTCAATATTAAATAGTGTCAAAAATAGCGATACCACCAAGTGCTATAGTTTTATCAACTGCAAAATTTAGATAGTGAAACACAAAACAACAAAGTTTGAAATGGCGAAGTGCGACGACCTCGAAAACCGAAAACTTTAGTCAAAGTATTTATTTAAGTAGAATCATTTAATAAATGATTTTTTTCGGGAGCCGAAAACTGTGAGTAATACGTATATATATATTATAGTTTATTACACTTTCAATTATCATCATAAACACGTGTATTTTAACATATGACACGCAACGTATTATTTTTATATCACTTACTTAAAACTACTTATACTTTTGATTTATAACTTTAAATAATTGTTTAAATGTTTTATGGAAATCAATCCTTAAACTTTAAAATGTGATGATCAGTAAATTGTTGTGCATTTAAAGAATTAAAAATTAGAATCACATATTATATAGAAAGGTCACATAGACATCAGACAGTTATTGTATATAGTTCAAATACAATTTCTGGGTCGTTTATTGTGCGAAAAGGTGTGAAATGATTCTTCAGATTCTCAAATTTTCACACCCCATACTAGGTCTGTAGAAATCATAATTCTTTATAGCGGAAAGTCTTTTAATAGCCTGCGTCGGTAATGTCAAATTTGTGTAAGATGTCACGCCTCGAAGGCTTGTTTCCCCCAAAGAGTGGTGGTGTTTCCAGATTTGGTGGAAACCCTGAGAACTTTGGTAGACAATACGGCGCCTTAACGTACTACAGTTACACTTGCCATTATTATCATTTTATGTGACTGTGCTAAGGTAATTGTAAGGTGTGTGTCACAAATTGAGAAGTAATTTCACAGCCATGATGCTTATTACATTCATAATGTATAATATGTACTGTATCTCTGTACAAATAAAAATATACTATATACAATAATTTGCATTATCAACCAGCCTATATGCATATATATTATAACAGTACTGCAAGGACATTATCATTGCATTTTTTTAAATAAGACGCTTTTTCACTTGTATAACAATGGAACCCATAGTGCGGGCGGCTAAACTTTGATGTTTACCTTGAAATTGTCGAGAATTCTTAATCTAAACGGTGTACAACACGAGAAACAACCTGCGTGGATAATAATATGCGAAACACAAAGGCATCAAATGTCCGCCGGGTGTTGTTCTTGTGTTATTGGGCGTTGCTCAATTTTATAGCGATATAATTCATGATATAGCTATTTCTCTAACCTAAATGAACTGCATATTATATCTCTATTAAAAGATCACAGCTCAGTCGGCAAGCCTAGGACCACTGTATAGCTAGCAAGATATATAACACAATATAGAAATGGACAGAATCTTCACGTTCCACTTGAATGAATTTTGACTTTGAAACCTGCCGGTGGGTGGTACTGCCACATTGATATCATCTGTTGAAGCGAACCGAGGGGCAGACTACGTAAATGCATCTTATACCATGGGTAGAAAATCCTGAACACTCATAATATATTAATATAATAATCGTGGTGATGAGAGGAGGGAGGAGAGAGAAAAGAGGGTGTGACAAATTTGGAACATTAATCAAGTCGTTGTGCGTAGCTCAAGGACGGGTAGCCTGCCTACACCTAGCCGTTGATAGATTTTTAATGATGACCTTTGATTATTATTAAATAGTAGGATAATACCTATGCTTAACTATTAGTTACTGCTCAATATTGAAATCGAGTGTAATATAGACGTATATTATATATTAACTGTCTTAGTAATTTCATATCTTAAAAGGCGTTCAAAAATGTTTTTTAATTAAAAATATGTACCTATAAAGATTAATTTAGGCCATTATAGTAATGGTGGGATGTGGGTATAAACACCCCATTGGGCGTAAAGTGTTGTTGACCATAGGACTAACATTAGTATTATATACTATATATTTACTAATGCTAGTCTTATACATTGGAGTCCTGTGCATTGGAGTTTATTTTTATTCTTGATCAGTTATAATGCTATTCGTAATGTTAATATGCGTGTATTTTTGGATTTAAAAGTGTCTATTTAAGTATATTTATAGTTTCATAGTTACTTTAATTACTTTGATAGTTTGATGATTATAAATATATTCGTATATAAAATTTATATCGATTTTTTGAATTTCATAAAAAATTGAAAGTTATTAAAAAATAATCCAATTAACTTTAGCGCAATCAATGAGAGTTTTTTGAGAGTTTAAACTTATTCTTTAAAGTGCATAAACTATAAGACTAGGTCATTTTAAAATGTACATATTCTTTAAAGTTCTTAATGTGATCCCTTTTACGAGTACATTAAACTTAATTTCATTCTTTTATCATTTACTATTATATGTAAGCATCAATTACAAGCTTTAGTAAAATATGTCCTGAGCTAACTAGACGTGTTCTCCAATCAACATATTTCAAATTCCCGACTGACCTTTGGGATTCTTTAACCGGAGACTGACATGACAATATAGCGCATACCACTGCACCACAATTTATACAAGGCTAAAATCATACTGAAATGGCAATAATAATAGTAATAACATGTTGATGAAAAGCGTGGTCACACAGATTTTCAGTCTGTTTTATTCACTTGCAGTGGCTCTCGCATATTTATTATATGTACCATACATATATACAAGATGCCCCAATAAGGAGGCTGTTCAACTATCTTTTGTTGCCGCATAAATCAAAAGCCAGCTTAAAATATTTTATAGCTCTAACTGAAAGATTTATTACTTTCATAATGCCGACAACTTAAGATTTATCATTTAGTATATCTTGCTCAACTGCCTACATAAGTAAAAAAAACGGTCCACCCCTTTAACACAATAATCTTTAGTATGAATAACCTAATGTTATAATAGTCTCAGGTCATTAGTAACTTGGATATTATTAATACTAATACATATGGTTAGTAAATGGCGACATTTTATATCGCATCAAAGGTCTTAAATGTCACGATTTAGAATATATACTTCTACATATATACCTATATATACCTAATATGGGACCAAAATTTCCAATTCGTATAAATAAAATTATAATATATGTAATATAACCGTAGGTATTTAATTCAACTGTAACGGTTAGATCTATAGTAAAGTTTATAATATGATACTGTCATTATTTTAATTGTGTCTGTGTAATACTCTATTTCTTTTGGCTTGAATATAGGTATACCTATTACAATATGCTTTATATTATAGTCACGAGTGTAATGAGTATATAATGGAAAAATGTCAGTAGAAGCATTATAGTATAGGATATTGGAGTGGCAAGATAGGTGAATATTTATTTTGTAATCACCTTTTTGTTAGACGTTTATTACTTATAGATCATGTCTAATATACCTGTAATATGCAATACATATTCCAGGACCATATATGTAACATTCCAATCATATTAAATATCAGTATAATGGTAAGGTCAGTGGAATATCAACCAACCATGACCAAAGTTCCTTTAGCACATATATATGTATATAATTTATTTAAATATATATACTTACATTATTTTACATTTAAATTATAAACACTGATATTACATTTATCACTAGTTTCTCTATAGAATACTTTCTCGTATAAAAGTTAATAAATGTTAGTTTATCACACAGTTAAATTACTTAAAATATATGTCTAAACAAATTAATAATAACTACAACACACTAATGAAACGAATTTGCAATATCACAAATAATATAAATATTATATTTACAGAAATTAGCATATTATGTTATAGCATATGTAGCATATATGTATGTCTTGAGTATGAAACATCTTTAAACTATGTGTACATAAAAATATACAACATAATGTATATATATATATATATACTGAAAACATAAATATAAACATTGACATAGAGAGGGCTATCGCATTTATACCCGTTTAGTATTTCGCGGCTCTACATTTCCACATTTGCCATTTGCCGCTTACAATTGCCGTTTCTCATTCCGCTATATTGCGATAAAATTAATGTTTTTCTTTACCTCAATTCATGGCCACTTAATAAGTTTTATTCATTTTGCTGGGATTAAATTGTCATTGTCATTTTCATTTCTTTTAGTCTTTATATATATTTATAATTATTGACTAAATATTCGTTAAATAACTGTATAATATATATACTTATTATACATACATAAACTTATATTTAATTATTGATTACTTTAATACGTATTTTATATTTTAATTGAATTATTATTTTTTATATCATATTTATTTTCACGATATTTGAACTTTTCAATACGAGGATATTTATTGATCCAAGAGAGCGTAATTGAAAAAATACTTTTTAAATGAGTGAATGAAACTTTTTGCTATGCATAAATCAATTTATCGGACTTTTCGTAATATTTAAGATGAAATATTATTGCTCTCTCGGATCAATAAATATCCTCGTATTGAAAAGTAATACTTTTCAAATATCGTGAAAATAATTATATATTCTCCATGCATTGAAAAGTATTCTCCATGCAATGAAAAGTTGTCCATGCACTGAAAAGTAACACTATTCAAATTCTTCAATCAATATGAAATTCCTACTTTTCGGTGCATGTATAGCAAAAAATATGTAAACGATGAAAAAGAAATATGACAGTTTAGAGAAAAATAGTTATTTTAGATTAGTTAATAATGAAATGAAATGGAATATTTAGAAATAGAACAAATGAATTTTAATTAATCTTCCTCACTTCAGGATCGACGTCTGGGTAACGATAGGGAGGTTGACTTAATCTAGTGAATCGCTTGTGTAGGTGTAAGCGAGGGTAAGGTGGTTGCTTGATCGTTTCGGTTTGATTTAAAGTTAGGGTCAGAATATATGCGAAGAGTCGGAAATACAAGCGAGAACCATCATTGCGTTTGACTGTATATAGAGTTGAATCATTTAATATTTTTTATGGCCAATTTGTGAGAATTTCTATCTTTTAGAACTCGTTGAGAAAACTCCAGCAGGAAGTAGATCGACACACTGTATATTTTTGCCTTTGAAGTGTTTCGGTGTAAAATTGTAACAGCCTAGAAGTTCAGTCCAGCGGAGGATCTTAAGTGTTCGATGATTGTTAGATTGGTCACTATAAGGAAGTTAATGATTTGTGATCAGTGTGAAGGTAGAAATGTCGAAATGAGAATTTCAATGCTACTTTGTATCTAGGTGAAATGTATAGTTAGCAAATGTTTGATATGAAAGAATGCTACTTGAACAAATAAAGAGTGTGTGATTTTTATGCCGAAAACATTATAATAATATGAAATAATGGGGTGAAAGAAACTCACTGGGTCCAGAAAGGATGCAACTTATTTGAATGGAAGATGAATGTGTGAGAATCTTTTGTATGGTCTCAATGTTTGGATGTTTAGGTACGATATCTGACCATACAGATCATAGAAATTTGGCTCAGTGCAAGCAAATAGACATGTATATCTAGGTTGAGGGTAAGATTTTCTTTATATAGCCGTTGAAGGATTGCACATGGTCGTTTGTCTTCTGCGAGTTTACGATAAAAAATTAGAATATCACCTACGAGGGATATTGTGCCAGTAAGCCGAATAGTACAATAGTGAGCATTCTTAGAAAAGTTCCTGAGACCGAAAGAGACCGCGCAATGTACACATGTTAAAGCATGTTAGGTTTTAACTGTCTTCGTGACAGGTAGTTGGAAATTATGCAATTATAGCTTTGTTTGGGTTGCACAGGGTCTCACAGACACGAATTTGGCCGTATATTTTTTAGCAACCGTTAAGTTAGAAACTCATTCAGAGGCTTTTACTGGCTCGATAATGCGACGATCTATGTATTAATTTATAGAATTTTCTATCTGCAGGTTCGGCATGTGCTAATGACGTTTTTCGCATAGTTTGAGAAACGGGTTTTAGAATCAACAGATGGTTTATGAACGTAGTTTAGAGAACTACATACTTCATTAAAAACAGTATATGAAATTAGAAAACATAAGACGGTTTAATATTGGTACTATCAAGAGAGTATTGGAATATCAGAGTTTGTCGAATTAAAATTCAAAATTCAAAACTTTAAACGAACTAGCTCCGATAATGTTTTTAATTGATAATGTCGAGGTTACGACAAAATCAAGGCTTGTGTGTGCTATATTTGTAATTAACATTGAGCGTGACCAGCTAAGAGGATAGGTATTTCATTGTGAGTAGCTTTAAATTTTTGTCAGTGTAAGCTAAGTGGAAGTTTAGATAAATGTTTTTTTGTAAGTTGCAAGGGAGAGAGAATTAACGTTGGCGCCTGTGTCGGCAGTACGCAAAATGGGAACATCATTGATAGTGAAAGATAAAATGGTGAGCTTTGTAAATCACTTCTAACTTCTAGCACTTGTGACATGGTTTACAGAAATAGGAGAATAGTTAGTGTTATGATTACTGTTACTGTCAATTGTGTAAATTGCCTTACTTTTGCAAACCGAACTGAAATGATAGTCTTTCCACAATGTCTAACATGTCTTGTCCCTAACTGGACAGAATTTATCGCGGTATACGTGGCGAGAAGAGCCACAGCTTGGACATGATCTCGGAGGTGCAGAATAGTGTTGTCCAAACGTCTCTGTTAGTCTCCGGTCTTGTACGATGATTGGTTGAGGTCCACTGCGACGATCCTTGGAATTGGAAGTCCATTACGATTGGTTGCTTAGCCCTCTGCATCTGAATCAGCTTTCTTTTTATTAAAACAAATATTAATCCAGTTATGATGCAGCCCTATATACATCATAACTGAGCTGCACGTAATGCTTTTAAGAGTTTGGGAATCATTTATAGAAAAAGTTTATCAAATATTTAAGATTTTAAAGGTTCAGACGCTTATAGGAGTTTATAATATGGAAAAATTGGAAGTTTACATTTAGCCCCAAATTGGGATCAGATAGGAAAAAACTTCAACATTACATATCACTGTAGATTTGATTAAAAGTGTAAAGCTATCAAAATATGGGGTAACAGAAAATTACGATATTTTTTATTTTCCATAGTAAAGAATATGGAAGATTTTCTGATTTTGGTCCAATTTTGTCTAATTTTCATAAAATTTCATATTTTTTAGAAAAAAACATAGTTTATATTTACCTTTAGATAAACATGTTTCTTATCAATTCGTTCCTCTAAGTGTTTTTTAGCATTTAAAATAGAAACTAGCCTCATCATTTCTATAATTCAAATTTTGGACATTACAATATTGACATAATTAGTCTAATTTTAGCTATAAAATGCACATGAGAAACGTATTCTAAACTATCTAGAATTTGAATTATCGAATTTCTTGGGCTAATTTCTATTTTAAATGTGAGGAAACACTTAGAGAACGAATTAATGTGAAATATGTCATCTAAAAGAAAAAATAAACTCTTTTTTCTTCAAAAATATGGACTATTATGAAAATTAGACCAAAATCAGAAGATCTTCCATATTCATTAATATGTGAAATCAGAAATATCATAATTTTATATTGCCCCATATTTTGAGAGCTTTAGATTTTTAGTATGTTATAAAGATTTCTTAAGGGTAATCAAAACCAAAGAGATTGGTAGTGTTGCAGTTTTTTCCCCGTGAAATTCTAAATGGCTTGGAGTATACCTATCATAAATTTTATAACCTTACACAAAATAATAAATGATTGGAGTATAGACGAATTAATGAATTTTTGCTTATTACATACTCGCGGAGAACAGCAATTTTAATTTGAAATACCCTTTACAGAATTTAAAAATACCCCAAAACTCGTGTCCTTTAATTTTACATTGTGATCTAGCATTTTCAAATTTTGAAGTATATTTATATTTACTATCGACGTAATATTCATTTAAAAGAAGAAATACGTGCTTCTCAGTTTAATACTGCATCGATCTTGTGTTAGCTTTATGAAAAAGACTCCAGTATGCTAATAACTCTTTTACCTAGATTCATAAAGCGTGTTAAACTGTGAATATTGGTTCACCCGTCCTCCAGCGATATCTCCAGCCGACATGTCGCATCTGTTATCTCGACCTTGTCCTTGACCTTGTGATCTTCGACTTTCTCTTCGTCGACGTTTTTTACATTTTATACATATTACGACTACTACAATAATGAAAAGGATCAAGAGATTCAGACTGATGATCGGTATAATGATCATCCAAGTCATGTCTGCAAAACAAATGATATGTACAATGATTAGACACTTGATAAATAATGTTATATTTCATAAGTTAAGATAAGATAATATTTTAAACCAAATGTAACGTCGTTAACATTTTTTTATTTAAACAGGTTTTAGTACAATTTTTGTTTGTGAATATCCCAGCATTTTAGAGTTTTTTAGAATTGACTTATGTATGTATATATGTGTAATATAAACTGGGATGATATTATGCTATCTGGACATATCGCGAGAGTTTACATTTACGTGGAAAAACATTCAAATTCGAGAAATATTGTTTGAAATTTCAAATGTGTCTTTATATGTAAGTAAGTAATATAGCATAAATTGCACGTTGAACATAATTAAATAAAATGATGCTACTGAGATTGCAAATAATAACGATCTGATTTATCACGATCTTATCACGATTTTATCATTAAAAGCATATGCACACTGAATGCAGTGCGCGCGGGGCGGCGCAGCGCGTCCAAAATGCATTCTACACCGAACGCGTCACAGTGCAGTAAAAATCGTTACACTCTCTGCAGAAAATCTACATATAAACATAAAAGAAGGAAGACAGTATACAGTATACAGTCAGTGAGCCAATGTTAATATTGATTTTTGACGCGCGTAAAGTTGAGAATTTTCATCATTAATTTTCGACGCGCCACGCCGCACTGCTTTCGGTGTGCATTGCCCCATAAGAATTAATGTTTCTGAACTTTTGTACGCTCTCTGCCGTGCCGTGCCGCGCTGCTTTCAGTGTGCATAGGCCTTTACGTTGAAGAATGTACGCGCATGAATGAATTACATTGTGTTTACAACAACAAGCTTACAAAGAAACTCACACAATATAACATTTTAAAAATTAAACCTGCAGTTTTTCATAATCCAATTTCTACATCGGTGAAGGCCTATCAGTAAGTGTTGTATTACCCATTTCTTTGAAACATAAAATCTAACAAACTTACACACATATTTAAAAATAAACATGAAATACACGATTATTAAAAGATAATTGCAATTACATTATTTAATCTTGCAACGAATACGATGAAGTTACTTACGTATAATGCTGCCTTAGAGTTTAATCTACGTGACTGTTAAATAGTTAAATTAAACAGATAAGCTTATTAAAATGTTAAGTGATTGAAATATATGCCAAGCTACATTGAGCCGCGGTTACTTAAATATACGTAGGCTGATAAAATATTGTATAAAGGTTCGGATAATTAAAACAATTATCTTGTATTATATTTGTCCTATTTTTATTTAATTTTTTTATTTTTTATTTCTCATAGTTTAAATCACACTTAAGGCTACTACACATTAAGCTGAAAAACAATTGGGATAGCTTGGTTGTGTAATAGAGATATCTGCACAGAATATTGGCACATTTATGTGTGTTTTTGTCGCATGTCACAACTGTTTGAATAGCCTGGTGTGCATTGACGTTTCTGTTTGTATAAACCGTTGGCTTAAAATTTTAGACACATCTTGCGACTTGAGGTTTACTCTAACGATTGCGAGACGTAGACAAATTGAAATTCTTTCTGTAAATTGAGCTTTTATGAATGGATTTAATTGGATAAATGATCACACCTACGTGTAGATTAAGTTAAGTTATATCAGGAACTAATATACTTTACTACAAGGCTATATGACTTAAACAGTGTAAAATATTTACTAAGCCAAATATAAAACACATCAAAATGAAAGTATATTAAAGAGTTCATTTATAATTATAGTCATAGAGTTTTATAAGTTTATATAAAACGTTTGAAGTATTTATTGAGAGATTTTAGACATATATATTTAAGCAATTTTATTAAAAGAAGAATTTCTCACTAAAAAATTGTTTTTTTGCTGTTGTATCGTTTTCCGCTGTTGAGCTGAAAATTAATATTTTGACAAATATTTATCATTATATACAGGTATATAGCAATAAATTATATGCATTAAAACATTATCATTACATATATCTACAATAATGTTTACTCGGGGAATGCTCCTGCATTACTAGACAATTTTCAGATGTTATCTGTCATTCCTAATACATAGGTTATCGACCTACATTATTTTCTGACACTGTGCTAAACTAGGTTACTGCCAAGCTGTTCACTGCATATATTGCATCCCTAATCTATGGTTCACTGATTACACGACTACTATTCAGTCACTCCCATAGATATCGAAGATATGCACATATACAGGATTATATATATTATGAGTACCTAAGTATAAACCTGATAAACCAGTAGTCCCTTATATAGCTCTAACCCTATCTATATTCTGATGTCTATGATCATTACCCTTTATCGTGCGGAGTTCTCCAAAGCATTATTCTAAGTCCTTCACTTTATTCGTGTTATGTTACAAATATCTGACATCTTCATCACAAATAGTGTACATGATCAAATATTCTCCGATAATACATCCCTTGATTTTTCATACTTCAGTACCCAAAACAGTGATGATGCTCTGACGATGTGACAACTAGGTATAGAGACTTGTATTGGTTTATATCATTAATCGCCTCATTTGCTATCGAATTCAACTAAAATCTAAAATGACGGAAATTCTTCATAATATCATCTCAAAATCTAAATCTAAATATTTCTCTTGACAACAAATGAGCATCCTTAGCTCTTGCGTAAAATTTAGCTCCATTGCAAAATTCCTCGGTATAACATTAAAATAATCTTAATTTCAAGTTTTAGTATGAAAATTTAACGACATCTTTATTATTTCTATTAAAATCATAATTTTAATAATATGTTTAAAGATAAACTACATCCGTATTATATATATGATCCGTGATTAATGTACGTCCTAAACATAATGTTTTATAGATAAAGAAGCCTTATACGTGTATTATCAGATGATTGCAATTGATATATTATACGTCGCACTAATTAACGATAATAATTGTTTACTTATTTAGGATTTGTCTGCTTGATCCAGTACCTAAAGATTGGTTCATTTTACATAAATTAAGAACATCTTGTTAACTTCTACTAGGTTTTGTGTGCTTGATCCAATACTTGTTATTGCAATGTTTCATTAATTAACTACACAACAAACGTTTCGGCATTTGTTTTTCGATGTATAAAAGACTAAAGCTTAAAAATATAAAGTTGCAATGATAATGGCAAATTTTCGTGCAGCACTGTATCAAGCCACATATTTTATATTTTATTATTTATTAAGCTGGCGGTGAATATCAAATTAAAATCTAATGTATTTAAATTTATTTGATCTTTTTCAAATAGTTTAAGAGCTAATAGATCTTAAAAGACTATATTAATATGGTCTTTCTTTCATTGCAATATAAGCTATACGTACATTATAGTGAAGTAAGCTGTCTACAATTTGATGATGTGAAAATCTAAAATTCACGATCGAAAAAATTCTCCATAACCGGTCTATTGAGACTTTAGAATACTATTAAAGTAATTTTTCTATAGTTTAATGTTTGCTCATTTATTATATAATATGAATTTCACATTGCTTAAAAACACAATTTAAATTACGGGAAACACGATTATACTGACTATTTACCTTTTTAACTATTTACCTAAGCCAAAAAATAAAAAAATTGTTTCTCAAATAAATTTCAATTTATTAAATTATCTTTTATATTTAGGGGCATTGTTACACGTTTTGTGTGCTTTATTCAATACTCTTCATTGCAATGTTGCATTATTTAGCTATAACAAACGTTTTGGTATTTTTTTCGACTAAATGGAGTAATGCTTTGAACTTTAACATTAGATAACTATAACAATGTTGACACTCCTTTGGTATTTCAATTTGAATCAATATAGTTTATTGTAATTAAAATGTATTTAATCTTTTTAAAATAGTTTAAGAGCTAATAAATTTTAAAATACTATATTAATAAGTAAAGTATAATTATACTGGCTATTTACCTTTTTAAAGCATGAATAATACATTTTATTTCTCAAATAAATCTCATTTTTTTTAGATATTTTTTACATTTACGTTTATTGTTACACGTATTTTTTTTTGTATTCAAATAATTATCATATTTAAAAGTGATTATAAAACTAAACATAAAATTCCATTTCTATTGAGGTTTTCTGTGATTTTTTCATCAACAAAAAATCCAATTGAACTGCATACTAATGATACTTTGGTATACAAATATTGATCGAAAAAATCGTACATAACCTGTCTAATAAGACTGGTAATGTATACCTACTTATTATAGTGATCTAAATTGTACAGGTTATTGTAAACATAACCTGTTTAATAAAGATAGCCCCGCAAAGACAACTTATACAAATGGTGTTTTATGTATTTTGAAAAATCCATAATGTAGTATATTCTGCCCATGTGCATATGACTGTCGTGATAAGACTAATAATTTTAAGTCTGCCCTTATAAGATTGACGTTGTAGAAGATATAGTTTTTCAGCATGAAAAAACAGTAAATAACATATTATGCTTTGACGGGAGCAGATTACTATGTAAATTTTTAAAATCTACGTATTTAATTCCATATAGATATAATATGGGCTTTATCCTGTAAATCAAACACTGCCCCGATAATTCATAGTTTGAAGGCATGGCCCGATAAGATATACTTCGTGAGAGGTGGTGCATACATTTCTAAAAATAATAATGGTAGTTTATATAAAATAATACCTACATACCTTTTTTTGTAATAATTTTATTTGTTACAACAGTTACACCAGTAATTTTTATGGCTTTTGATTATAATAAAATATATTTAATTTTATGAAATGCATTAAAAACTAAACCATGCTTATTCCATAAATTGCATAATATATACATATATTTATTTATTGTTTCACATGCTATAGACCGGAAACAATGAGTTCTAATATTCAATATCACAAATAATAATACTTTTTTAATAAGAAATAAAAGTTGAAGCTCATACTATTGAACTCATAATAATAAATATACGATTATTTGAGTTCTGGTTACTCTGTTGTCCCTCTTTTGTAGGTCTGCAGGGTGATCGAATTATATTACATTTATTTTATTGATTATTTTATTTTATTATTTATAGCGTATACGTAAAAGTCCTATATACGACTATTGGTTCATAATACAGCTAGTTAGAATACGGAACCTAAGTGTATGTCTAAAGTGACTTTTAGGACCCTGAATACGAACCCCAATTTTGTGACAAATTTAAATGAGGACGTTTGTTATAAATACGTTAACGCTATCGCTATCGCTGGGTATTTATTTTTTAAGCATCTTTTTTTGTGTACAAACGCCACAGATTTTATAAGAAAATAATCGTGTTAAATTATATACAAATATTAAGAAAAAATACATATATGTATATGTATGTGTATATGTATACCTGTTTCCAAAGTCATTTGGCAGTAAATGTTCACTCTTCATAGCCTCCCACTGTGCGCTCAAGGTGACATGAAAAAAAGATATTTTAATAAAGATGTAAGCATTGCTAAAAAATAAAATATTCCATAGTATTTCTGTTTTCATTCTTTACAATTTACTAAGTGGCAATCAAGGTATAATAGTGTATTTACAGATGTATGACGAAAATAGGTACAGCTCTATACATAAATATGCTAAGTAGTATAAGTCTATATATAATTTCTGACTGAAAATAAAACAGATAGTGTATAAACAAGTACAAATTTGATATCAACATAATCATCAGATACCGAGAAACAGAATGTGTTAAACATAACTGTTATTATACAGGTTGAGCAGGACCTGCAAATGGGAAATTGGAGATTATTAAGGGAATGATTAGTTTCTGATATTTGGCGTCAGTTATAACCAGAGGCTCAAGAATGAAGGGGAACAGAAGACCGTGTAGGACTAATATTGGAAAGAAGAAAAGATCGATGAAGCAATAGTCTATTGAAATCCTGAAGCATAAAAAGTAAATAAAATCTTAATGATTTTGACCATAAACGTGAACAGAAAAGATATTTTTCTAGAGAGAGTACAGTTGAGGGTGGCCCTTTCCACAAAGAACTTATTCATATATAGGTATAGCAGAAGTAAACCATTCCGATATGCTATAGTGTTCGTAAACAATTAAAAAAAACCCATACTAAATCCTATAACAAGAAACCCTAATAAATTGAAATCAAATAGAAATGCATCCATAAAGGTATTGCAGAAGTTTGAAATTTGCATCAATACACTGTAAGCGTATTGACCAACATGGCAATACTTTACTCCTTAGTGTAATCATTTAAACCTGGATAAGTAAGAACGTCTCTCAAAATTTTAGAAAAGTTAAGTGATCTCTACATTAGAGATTGTAAAATCATCCTCTTAAGCCATCTTGCCAAACTGGTTTAAAGAATGATTAGAGCTCATCTTTACAAATGCTTAAAAATAGGCATGACACATAACAAACTGACTTAAAAAATAAAAGTATGTGAAGGACTTTAAATACAGGGAAAATAAATGGGAAATTATTGCCTTCGATTTCGCCATATGTCAGAAATGGTTAACATAGCATACTGTTAAAGTATGGAAGAAAGGCTTTGAATAAAAAATGCTGATTGAAGGAGTGCCAAAGTACATGATAATTGGAGTAAGCAAGTTTCTAAATGATCTGGTGTATCTACAGAGAAGGCTCACCAACAGGAAATATACTCTATAATTTTCTTGAGATGAGCAAATGATCTTACCAGATATATATTTATATATAGAAAATAGTAGTATGTTTCAATATGTACGCAGACAGCCGACAATTATGCATCAAAAATTGAAAAAAGATACGAAACAAGCTCATAAAGTTAAGCTCATGTTTTACAGCTTGGGAAAGAAAATGGAAATTGCAAGTAGCGGCCGAAAAGACGCAAGGTATGGTACTCTCACAGAGGAATTCAGAAACTAAGGCTGATCTGGGAATACTTGTCGTGGAAACAGAACCGAATTGGTAGATAGGATCAAGTTGATGGGAATGATCATAGGTCGTCTTCTTCCCTCTATTAGAGTGCATCAGATAGGACGAATAATGGGGCTCAAGGAGTATCTACGAACTGACGAAAGTCGCAACACATTATTTGGGTGAACTACGAAGTACATAGGATGAAGGGTCTAGAGTGTGTCGTATACCTTTTTGAACGTGATCAATTTCGATAACAATTTTGTCTACTTATTGTTATTGCTATATTATAATTTTTATTTTCGATAGCCTTCTTGCTTGATATTGATGTTTCTTTGGAAAATATACTTTCTTCATGCAATTTATAATTTTGTCATTTAATCGACGAATTTATTTCATCAATAAAATTAGTATCAATGACTTACTTAATACAGCCTAATAATTAAAATAGAAAATAATAATGAAAAAAAGAAGAAAAAACTAAGTCCATCTTTGCAAAAAAGTCATGTGATTATAACCAAAATGTAACAATTTCGATATAAAGCAAGAAATATTTATATTTATTTTCTTATTATTACTCTGTGGTTCAGCAATTAATGAAATAAATTAATTATAATTAATAGTAAATTATAGTTATTTATTAATAGATTATTAAATACATTATTGAATATCTATAGAAACTTTCCGAGATTGATGAAATTCATATAAAAAGGGCACCAAGGAAATTGTATATTTATATAGACTTCTAAAAATCCAAATCAAATTTTATCCAGATAAAATATAAATCAATATATAGCACATATAAATAGATAAAACAATTTATAACAAATTCTTGGTCATGGTATTTAATGCATTATTGTTACTATAAACTAGCTATAGTAAATTAAAATAACGAATTATGTAATACAAATTTTATTGCTTAAATAAAAATAAAGATAACAATAAAATGTCTTATGTATGTATAATAATTTAAGATGTTCTTATATATTTTTTGGATGTATCATAGTGAAGAATTTTCTCTAAATTTCGTTCTCTAATTTTTATCAATTTTACAGTGTGCATAAATATAACATAGATATTTGTTTTACATTATGTCATTGAGTATTTACTCTATGCTTTATATATAGTATGCATATGTACAAATATTTATTTTGTATACATGATTAATTTCAATGACATGGTACGCTACAATATATCTGTATATGGATTTTTATAAATAGCATTATAATATAAAATTCTGACACTTTTGTATGAATTTCCTCGAAGGCTGAACTACATTTCTTACACTATTAAAACTTTCTCTTTTTGAGTTTATTTCTTGATTTCCATTTTTGCAGCGCTATCCTTTTGTTCTGATTCATTTATAGTCGTGAATTATTTTTTAAGGTAGGTGAATATATTAAATGGATAACTTTCTAGAATTATTCTGTCAATAAATACACTCCGTTTCCGCCACCATTGCACTTGAGTGACAAAATAATTGAAACTCTGTTCATCGTATTACAGAATCTACGAATTGAAAATATTACTCAACAAGGCACAGTTAAGGTACATTTTTTATTAGCTGCATAAATATATTGCCTATATACGGAAAATATTATTACATAAGTTATTAACAACTAAAGCTACCGTATCGTTTAATAAAAATAATCATTCATATTAAGCGTTTTCACAAAGTGAAGTATTTTGATTAAAATAATTAAGATTTGTGTAGATATTTCGTTGAATTTGGCGGTTGAATTCGTCGTTGAATTTGGCGGATGATGTTGCCCATAGAGTAAAGATACAGCCTTCCTGTCCTGAAGTCTTGTTTGTCGGTAAACCACAAGGTTTGAGATGCGATCTTGCCACGAGATGTTTAGAACTTTCCTCAGGCACTTGGACTCAAATGCCTGCAGTTTCTTTACGGCTTCCTTGTTTAATGTTCAATTTTCACAACCATAAAGTGCGATTGGTAGTATCAAAGACTTCATGAGGCGTAGTTTTGGTCGTTAGTGATAGTTTGGTTGAACCATGTTCGGTGCATCTTAGAGGTTGATGCCAGTGCTTGAGATGTTCTGCACTTAATGTCTAAGATTGTTACAAAAAAGATTACAAACTGTTATTGAAATATACTGAGAAATAGTTAGGAAATATAATAGTTTATAGAATTTTAGAATAATAATATTCTTAATTAATAGCTTCAGGTTGGTGTAATAGTCTTACTAATAAAAATAAAAATAATTATTTATGTACATATATTATAATCATCTACTTATATTTAATTTTTAATTACTACAAATAATATATTTCATTGTGGTCTTTACAATCATAGTACGTATAAATTATATTTTTATAATAGAAAAATAGTATTTCATCTTCAAATCCATGACTGGTGTATTGTATTATATAATAATATTTTGTGTTGTAATAGATATTACATTTTAGTATTTTACTTATTCAGATATATTTATTCTGGACCATATATACACTGCACTTTAACTTTCAATTTATGAATTGCTTTTTAAACATTTGTACTCAATTTATAAAAAAATTACTTAGGAATAGTTTGGAAAAATAATATTTTATAGAATTTTAGAATAATATTAATTAATAGGCATTTCACTTCAGGTAGGTGTAATAGTCTTACTAATAAAAATAAAAATAAAAATTTATGTATATTATAAGCTACTTATATTTAATTTTTAAATTATACTAATATATTTTATTGTGGTCTTTACAATGGTACATATAAATTATATTTTTATTATGGAAAAATTGTATTTTATCTACATATAATTCTAAAGTTTGTCTTCAAATCCATGAATGATGTATTGTATTCTATAATAATACTTTTTGTTGTTTACAAAAAATGTATATTTATAAATGATTTTTAAAGATTTGCAAATCTCAGGATACATGCAATCAAAGCAAAAGTTTATAAAAGACTAATCATTTAATTTGGGTCACAGAATAGTATAATCAGTTCAATTCATTTTGGACCATATATAGTTTAATAAAAAAATAGACAAGGTCTCCGATGTGCCTTTTGTCAAGGAAAGTTTTGAGAATGTTGACAATGCGCAACGTTCTGACAATTTTGAGAAGTAGACAAAGAGTAAGCCTAGACTTAAAAATTGTACCGCCAAAAAGGAGAAAGTGAAAAACAACTGTTTCTCAAAGCCGTTAACAAGTACGGACCAACAAAAAGCATCAATAATTCCGAAATTACCAACTAAGAACACCAACAATCATAACAATGGTCGTAGTCTGACGCAGGTTTTTCCATTTCATCCCGTAGATTGCAACTGCCAGAAAACGGTGTGCAAAAACTTAGGGTTGAGATTCATGCGCAGTCTTCAATATACCTGTGATGTAGCAGCTGTCGAACCTACTGTGCGACCCAACAA
>JAYRBW010072116.1:0-26191 GCA_036023295.1 Invenusta paracnida
TTGTGGTTTGAATGAATTTATATATTTTAAAATTGTCTGTAGCTAACCAGCTTTTTGCCATTTTTGGCGATAAAAAATATTAATACAAAATTAAAAAACAACATCTATAAATTTTAATTGAAAGAGCTTTACGAAAATCCAACGGGAACATTACTTTTAAGAAAATAGTTGTAATTAAATTGAGCTTTACATAGGTATACAGAAATAAAAATAAATATAGCTTGAAATAAGTCATATTATTAAAAAATATATAAATGTTAATCATAACATATAAAGTGTAATCAATAAATGCCATTATATTATCGATCTAGATATATCATAAATGTTGAATACTCGACTCACTTGGCTTGGTGTCGATGTTCTTCTTGTTGAGCATGAGAGGGGAGTAGATGAAAGGTCCGTAGTTGACCTCAATCGCCCGAGCGGGTTTCAGGTCTTGCTTCACTGGACGAAGGTTTGGAGGCAGATCCAGAACGGTAGCGCCGCTAGATTACATCAACGAATGAGAGTGCGTTTATTGGAAAACAAGACTTCGCTAGTAGACAATAGCAATCAATCAGAGCGGAATTTACTAATCAGCCAATCAATACGAGGAGATAAAATAAACTGTTTCGAGGGAAGGAAGGATATAAGAAAGAATTATATCATCAAGTGAAATGTTACAAATTATTTAGAATGATTCAATGAATGCGAATTTCATGTAGAAATTTACTGGGCATAGTTATAATGCAGTACAAAGTGCTAAACTATGTATACGAGTAAATTTCGTTTTCATAATACACAGAAATAGGTTAACTAAATGGGTACAAGTATATAAAATGCGTACTAATACTGATATATTGATAAGTAACATTTCTTCCAACTATTATAATATACCGAGCACTGACTATATTAGTCATCCATAGGTATTTGAAATAGATTGAACAAATTATGGCCACTAATTGATTACTGTATAATTCATGATGGTGACAAAAATACACTTACATTGATAAGTGAAAACAACATTAATTCATCAATATCCATTAAATGTATTAATATTATAACCTTTTACATATCAGTTTCAATAAATAGCACAAAAATGTAATGTCAAAACAATTTAACACAACAATTAAAATAATTTAATCACAAACTATTTACATTTAATATCTATAAGTATAACATAATAAGCATTTTAAAATACAGGTTTCAGATCAGAAATATATAGTTTACACAATAATTGAAACAGTACATTCATTCAATTAAAAACTGAGAAATACTTGGGGAACTTAGTAATCCTATTATATAGTTATTAAGACAATCGATATAAACCAATCAATTAAAACAGCAATATTCCGTAATTAATAGAGAACTATATATACATAAGTTTAAATGTACATACATACACTGCTTTACAAAACAATTAATCATGAATAGGTATTCTTGACTTATAATAATAACCACTTTAATTACACCAATTGCAAGAAAACCAAAAGCTTGTAATAATTTTTTCTCACATTATAAACATAAAATGTACTACATAATTAATATATCTATTATTCTAATTAAAAAATCTATATTAACAAAATGTCATGAAACTGCTTAGGTATAGTTGGTTTGTACTCACCAAATTCTGGGAAAATTAGCACTGAGAACTCTGATATCCTCTCCGAACTTGTCCACCAACTGCCGGACAATCATTCTTAGGTTCTCCATGTAGTTTAAAGAATCATCCTTCGATATGAACTGGTACCAGCCATCAAGCAGGGACAGGGTATAGCTATAAGAACCGAGATAGAGCACAAATCAATTAAATTTAATATAATAGAGCTGTAAATATCATATAGATTACAAGTGATGTATACATTATCTACAGTAGTATTTCCACAAAAAACTACACGAGACTTTAAACCTAGGTTTAAACCTGATTCTAATAACATAAATATAAACATTTTACTTATTGGAAAATATGTGTAAGAACTAGAAAAAAAGATTCACTTGATTCTAAAAGGGTATCTGTGGTTCAACGATTCAGCACAATTTGTACATCATGTAGCTTCATGGAAAACACTGAAACTGAAAGGCAGCTGATAGAGAGGTTGGTGGAAATTTCGTCGGAAAACAATGATAAATTCACCGATAATACAGTTACCAGATTTCTTCGTTACAATTAGTTGTAAACGTTAGAACGTTTGGTTTGGTAAAATAGTACTTTATATATCACAATAAAATTACTGATAGATGCCTCTATTTTTGAATATAGACGAGTGTAGTCATATATAGTACAATCCATAGATTCTATGTCTTTACAATAAGAAAATGTGATTTTGTGTTTTGACAATCTAAATTAGTTGAAATAACCATTAAATAGAATAAATTTATACCATAAGAATACATATTGAATCTATGAAAATATGGTTGTAGTAATTTATTCACTAAGCTTTTAATAAAAGATATTCACCAATACACATGCTTTGAACGTGAACTTTTACAAGTCTTTTCGTGTGGTTCAAGCTTTAATATCATTAAAATAATATAAATATTAAAATATGACAGATAATCCACGTTCTATCTCTGCACAGAAGGAATCTCTGGATGTGAAGCAGCTCACTTGAGAATGAGATAGGGATTCTTGAGCTTGTTGACTGCAAGAATCATCTCCGTGATGAGCAGGTACTGACACTTGGGCGAACAAGGCACACCCAGCAAAGCCGAGACCCAATGTGACTCAGACACCCGTAGCTCAAGGAAGGGGAGAGCATCCAGAAAGTAGGTCAACTGCTTTTCGTACTGAGGTCGGTATTGGCCATAGCAGTACTGCTGATTGCACTGGTGACCGGCGTAGCGCTTATAGAAAGCGGCTTTACGTCGGAACCCCATCTGGTTGTAGAGCTCGGCCAGGGTGTTGTAGCGATTCGTCTGATCCGACGATATTAAAAATAATAACCCCCAATAATACAAAATTAATATAAATTTAAAAAAACAAATAAAGATTCTTGAATAGTTACAAAAGTATTGTAAAATAACCAAAATACAAGAAATAAACAATAATTAACTAAAAAGTGTAAATGATTAAAAAAAGTAACAGTTGATATTCAACTAGAAATAAGAATGGTTTAAAACCCTATGTACAACTTTTTTTAAGCTGATTTAAAAAAATAATGATTAAAAAGAGGACTACGAAAAATAAGACCGCGTTAAATAAAAATATGCTATCAAAGCTACACATTTCAAAGAGGTCGAAGTAATTGAATTTTTGAAGAAAATTTATATCACCATATAGTATAAGTGAGAGAGGAAGCGATATAGAACGCCATAGAGGTGAATACTTTCACTGGAAAATAAAACCAGTTATCAATTGGACAATATAATTTAAGTGCTCAAAAACCGTTAAATTATAAAGAAATGATTACAATCAAATAATACTATATAAATCTATCTTGTTTTTCTGGTCTATCTGATTATTTTAGAAAAGACGATTTTTTTGTAATACTACAAAAATTATGTTATAAAATAGGAAAAATGCATTATTTACTTAGTTATTGATTTCTAGAAAATGTAATGAGTCACTGCCTACTTATCACTTTAATCCTAAGTATTTACATATGTATTTATATGGAGTTTCAAAAAAAATTGTATTTATTGTTTTGTCTCTCATAAGCATAGAAAACGAAGATGAATTTGGCAAATAAAATATTCAAAGCTTTCAAAACATCATATAAAGTGAGAGTAAAATAATTTTTTATGACAAACAAGTAGCATATTTCGCTTTTGGAAAATGCTATTTTATGAGAAAATAACTTGAGTGAAAAATTGTGTTTTAAATATACTTGCTAAAATCATATACATGTACATGTCAATGTCAATTTTAATGAAATGAGACGAGAAACACGAATAGCGTTTGCATGAATTATTTTTAATTAATAGAAATAAATCTGAATATTTCTCTGGGAAACTATTTCTCTTTCAGACATAATAAGTATCAATACTATAATAAAAATAAGTATATATTATTTAGAACCACTAATGCAAAAGATGCATAACACTTATGCATCACTAAAAATGCAAGAGAAAATAATATTGAACAGACACACTATTGACAGAATAAAAAATATAACACAGTTAATTAGTGTAAGACATGTATATAATAACGTAATGCAAATATCAAAACGTTATAAAATCGCATCAATATTAAATGAAAAACTAATTGACAGGTTCGAAGCTTATTGTATATATACACGTATTATGGACATAATAATATAAAACTGTATTTAATGTGCATATTATTTTAAAAGATCAATAAAAACAGAATATGATAGCCTTTCTATGATCTAGGCTTAGAATAATACCTACCTATAATACTGGAGACTGTACACACGAAAAGCACAAAGGCACTGTCTCATACTAACATTTTGACAAATATAACATAATACAGATCTATGATGTTCATTAATCAAGTGCGGCAAACAATAACATTGCATTTATTAAAAATATTACGCATGTAACTTCAGAAAATCAATTTACCCCTTCTTATTTAAAATAAAATTATTCCACGAAAAAAGTAAATGCCGACTCAGTGCCTAAGTAATAGGCTTAGGTCACAAAATACCAAATTTATTTCAAAAATACATTTTTGACCTTAACATTAAGTAATAAAATGATTATAATACTGACGATTTATGTTAATCACACAATAGACAGAGTGAAAAAACAACCAATGCATATTTTACAATTACAAAAAGCGTGTTAAACCAAAACAAAACAAAGCAAAAAAATTAGAAGATTCAGTAGTTTTTTAAATATAAATGGGATCATATGTTTATCTCGTGTATATAGGATTAAATATAAACCATTAATTTACAATAAGGTATTATTATATAGTATATTTCTAGAGTATAAAATACAATAATTAAGGAATTTTACTTTTAAAAATACCACATATCTACTTATTTAACATAATAAAAATATTATTACAGATTTGATAATAAGTATATAAAAAAAGAGTTTGTCAAATCCCTATGGTTTGACATTTGGTTGATATCTCTATGGTTAAATCCGTAATACATATATTTATTATATTAAGGATATATTTTGAGAAATATATATTGGATAATATTTTTATGATGTAAAGCATAGATTAATTAAACACAGAGATTTTTTTATTATTGATTCATATAAATCTCGCTGTAAATTTTTGCCAATATAAAATCAATTTATTTTAATAAACGAGTTACAAAAAGTAGTATTGAACAGTATACAGAATACTGACTGAAAACTTTGATTTGTTTAATTATTCTATGGTATTAAATGTATAACTTATCGATTAATTTTCAAATATTATAAAAGTGTAATTGATTAACATTTATTTTAAAGATTATAAATACATAAGTATTTTATAACATTTATTTGACCAACTTATTATAAGCATAGAGTAATGAACACCACTTCATTGGTTACTCTGTAATTGAAGTATTATTACATTTGGTAAATTATAGGCTGTTTATTTGAAATACCTACATACATATTTAGATATAGTGATAAAAGTAATATTACCTTTTGAAAATTATAATTCTTTGTTAAAAAAAGTAGTCTATTAAGAGATACATGTTATAGTGCGTTAACCACAGAGGCATGTGTTGTCACTAAATATAGGTTTTTACATAATAATAATACAACGTATTATGTAAATAAATAAACTATTAGATTTTACAAAATATGATAGATTATTTAATAATATCCAATAATGCAAAATTTATAATAATTTATATTAAAGATTTGCTAATTTTGTGAATCAAAAGTAACAATTTGATGTTATATGTTGATTAATCCATAAATTTAAGTATATAGGTTCCGATTATTTAAGCATTGTTAAGTATAGTAGGTATAAGCGAGGATGTAGACATCTAGTGAGTAAGCAAATAAAGTGGGAATGGGAAAATAAATATACTTACAGCATCAAGCACCTCCTTCAGGCAAAATAAAAAAGCATGCAAACAAATACCTTAAAATAAAATTTGCAAATATAAAATCAACAACTAGTTTTCAGAATAATTTCACAAAGCTTAACAATAAATTTAAAAAATATTACTAAATATGAATAGTATTGAAGGACAAGAGTACCTATGTTTAAAATAATAATATAACATAGTAAAAAAAACATAGATAAAAGTAATGCACAGATATAAATTACTCATAAAAATAAATGATATACCCAAAATCCAGCTAAAAATATGAAACTGACCCCACTTTACAACATTTTTAAAGAAATAGCAACTATAACTTTTTAGTATAAATGCAAGTAGGGAATACAAAACGCCCGGTTTCCGATACAGTAAAACTTGGGGAACAATTAATATAGTAAACAAGTTATTTGACCAGACAATGTTACCAAATTAGCCTGCAGCGCATTGAGACGAATGAAACATAATTTGATGAAAGCAAGATGCTCTCTATAATATAAAACTACAGAAATATAAACCAGTTTCAAGCATAGTTTATTGGTTATTCTGAATTGAAACAGTTTGATTCTGGTTTGTGGAGTACATGAACGGAAAGGGGTTTATTAGAAATGTAGAATTTCAAAAATATATTTTTTATTTGACATTTTATCTAAATAATTGCGTATACTAATATAAGATTTTTATTTAATTAGTACTAAAATATATAATATATCAGTTGAATTTACTAAAGTAGCTAAAATAAATGCTTTTCATACATAAATAATATTTGTAAAAGTATGTGTACTAAAACATGTAATACAACAGAAAAGTTGTTAGAAAAACAATTTATAGGTACCTACATACCGATAATGTAAAATAAATAATTCAAAAATAATACCCAAAACACCAATATACAGCATTTTATTAGAACCTAATCTTATCATTGTTTAGAGAAACTAACACAAATAGTACATTATTCTATGTTTTGTTATAAAATTTTGGAAGTAGTCTTAAAAAATACAGAGGCCCAAAAAATAAGACAAAGTTAAATATAAAAATTCAATTAAATGTATATCTCAACCTTATTATATTTACTGATAGAAAGTCAGTCTTGATAGAATTCTTGGTTAGCAGAAATTACACAGTGCAAGATAATCTACTTAACACGTAAAAACATATATACAAAAAATTATAAACACTAATTACAAGACAATATGTGCATTCTGATATAAAATATAGTCATGACATAAAACTGGCATACTTTTAATCGTAAGAATTGGTTTTACCTGTTCATCTTCAGCAGATTGCAGATTAATGTAAATTACATTTTGAAGAAATGTTGCTGCCTCAATTTTTTTCTAAAAAGTAGATACGTTGAGATTTATTGTAAATATATCAATAATTTAAAAAAGAGGAAATAGAATCAAGGAATATGCGTAAAAATGTTTAAATTTTACCTTGCGATTCATTTCGTAGAGTACTCCAACTCTTAGTTAAGATTTTTACGTTAATATATATTTTATTTAAACTTTCCACATTATTTATTTAGATAATAACCACAGATTTAATAAAGTTTTAACCATAAATCTGTTTAATGGCAACCAAAGGGAAAACAAAATAACAATAAATAAAACAAAACAGTAATTAAAAATAATCAGATTTCAGTAATTTAAAAATCTTTTAAAGTGGTATGGGGCGGAATGGAGTGCTAGCGTCTATAGGAGTGAGAACAGAAAACGAATTACAGGTGGGATATTATTGGCTGATATATTTTAAAAAACAATTGTGTCAGCGAAGTGAGAAGGGGTCTAATGAGATGGTAAAATATGAAGACGTTACCAAGACAAACGATAGAAATGTAGAGTAAAAATATAATGAACAATTTGAATTAATTAATAATGTGAAATAACCGTATTTTTTACCAGCAGTAGTGTCAAACAGAAAATAAATATTTCATAAACTCATAGCAAAGCTTTTGATAACCACCCAAAAATGCGTCCGTTAAAAAAAAGAATAATCTCTTAAATTCGACAAACTTTTGCTTCAGCAATTGATTATTTTCATGTAATAATTCACGAAGTACAATAAAATAAGCTTTCTTGTAGAAACTACAAAAATAAGATTTTAACACAATTAAAAATTAATTATTAAAAAAATGATTAAAAATGATATTTTAAATAAAAAATACTTTTGACAATTTTTTCAATGGAATGTTATAAAGCATCTTTGTTTAAACGCTACTCTATTAATAAGTTTAAACACCATAGTGTGGCTGGCATTAAATCCACGGATATCTGGACAAATAGATAACAAAGGCTTGACGATTAATTAATTATGGTGACATAGATCCCAACTATAACCTCTAAAAAGTCCAAAACCGGGATCCTTAAGAATTAAACAAAATCCTTTTTTCTTCTTTTGATTTTTAATATTTAAGATTTTTTTAAATTTTGTCTGATTTTTAAATAACATATTTCACAACCAATTTGTTGCTCTAAGTTTTTCCTAGATTTAAAATGGAAATCAGGCTCAAAAATTATATAATTCAATTCTATTTACTTTACACTATTGATAATAAAACTTGTTAGCTTTAAAATCCTAATATAATAGACAATTAAAAATATAATTTGAGGCTAATTTCTATTTTTAATGTTTGGAAACAATTAGAGAAACACATTTATATAAAATATGTTATCTAAAACAAAAACTTAAATTTTCTCAAAAATAAGTTTTTTAATGAAAAGTAGACAAATTAAGATAATATTTCAAATTTTTAATATATGAAATTATAAAAAATATTCTTAAAGTTCTTCGGCTTGAGACTTTACAAATGTGTTAGTTGAGACATATCTACCATAATCAATTATCAAACTTTTGTTAGCAATTGTCCAGATAATAGTGGATTTAATGCCATAATGACTACACTAAATAGGGATGATTCTTCCCTCCCGGGATATGGATACGCAAACAAGTTCGATATGGATCGGGATAAACAATAAAGAAATAACAAAAACCGTAAAAGTACCGACAGACAAAGATGACCATAACAATAATGTTATTGTCTGTTATTGTAATGTTAACTTGTATGTTCAGTTCTACTATCTTAAGGACAATTTACTGACATCTAGAATTAGAGAAACCGGTGGAACTAACCTTTTGTTTAATAAGCACCCGACATGCTTTAATGGCGGCTTCCAGTGCAATAACAGACGCTGAACTGTACTGTAAGAGAGATAAATATTTATTAGTGAATGACTAGAATAACATAATGAAATACAAAAATTTAGAGTAGACCACGCTAGATAACTTCATTAAATATTATAATTTAGTGCAAAACAGCAGACTGAGACTGTATTTATACCTTATTATTTAGTTGCTTGACAAACCTTTTTATAATGTTCCATGGCTTCACTGTATTTTTTTACAATGTCGTCCGGTTGAAGAAAATGTTTGGATCTTGTTGTTGCCAAATCAAGACGCTGAGAAACGTCTGAAAGCAAGTAGTATTAAAAAAATCGGAAATGAAATTCCATTTTATGATAAACATTTTAGATTTTATTTAGAAAAATAAGACTTTTAATTGTGACAATGATCTTCTTCGAGCCCATACCATATATATAACTTACACAAAAATATTTGAGATAATATAAATACAAGGGAAACGAAATCGACATTAAAATTAAGTAAATAGATTTTAAATAGATTTTCAGTATCAAATTGAGGCCTATCCAAATTTCCGATGAAAAATAAATAGTATTATTATAAAAATGTGAACTTATTAGCCAAGTTCACTGTAACGCACTGTAACCGCATTCGAATTCTCAGCTTATTAAAGACAATAACAGTTATTTTACGGGCTTATTGCGAAATATTTTGTTCAAAATGCATAGAACTATTAATAGTACAATGGTAATATGAAACAAAAATTGATGATTAACTCTTAGATTATAGTCTGAAGTTTTCATTATAGTGGAATATATAATACGATTTGTATAATTAGATATAATTGCTTATTATAAAACGAGTTGCAGTAATGCAAATGCTCAATTTAGTATTACCTAGTACTCAGAAAAGGATGACTTATTTTCAAGGCTTTAAGTATCAGCTTTTTCAGTTTGGTTTCATCGAATTATTTCTATAAAATCTTTTCGTTGGCATTTTATTAAATAATTCCTTGTTTTGCGTTTTCTCAGTTGCTTCAAGATTGCCGCTGCATCAGTAGAAGCTTTCTTTTTCAAGGCTATTTCAGTCTCGCATAGTCCATCAAACAGGAATAATGCGGACACGAAGAGGATCACCCTCAGATTTTACACAGTCATAAACTATTTATTGAACGATAAGTTGTTTCGTATAAATACAATGAAATAAATAAATCGTTGGCATAAAATTGTAATGAGCAAAATATACCTAACCAAAAATAGTTTAAAAATAGGGACCGATTCTATAGGAGTACGTGGTATCCATAAACTAATACAAACAACTAAATAAAGAATGATTTGAGGGAATAATGTTTTGAAACGTTCATTTTGGCTAAGTCAATAGCTAAAATAGTGAAACACAAATAACACAGTTAAACTTTTTCGAGCATAATGAATATTGCACTTCACTTGGTTAGTAAAATAGATAAGTTGAATTTTTTTATAAATTCTAAAATTGATTAAACAAATGATAATTGATTAGCCTTGAATCGATACAATACTATACTTTAGAAAACCCAATGAATTATTAATTACATTTTTGTTTATTTCTTGTTTCTAATAATATCCTATTAAACGGTAATATCAAAAGACACTCATTAAAACTCTTACGCTGTCAACGATGTAATATTATATCGATTCATCAGCGATATTTGCTGTATACCTTTGATAGAAAATGGTAATATGAGTTTAACAGTTTATTTAGAAACTATTAGAAACCAACTCATTTAAGAACGAATTGACAAAGTGAGCTAAAATTTGGCCATTATAGTCAAAAGACCAGAAGGAATAGATTTGAAAAATTTAAGCTTATTTTGTTTTCGTCATGTTCATTTACAGTGCTATCTTTATTTTTCATTTTCTATTAGATTGATAATAATAAACATATATATGTATATATAACTAAAATACTCCGAATACTAATAGTTTTATATTTTTAGAACTGTAAAAAAGTTTAATCACGTTAATCACGACGCTTTTTCCCATGCTTACAACTTTTGTGCATATATGCGATACTTTGTTCCACTTTGAATTAAACAGTAAAATCACAGGATTACATGGATAACATTGCTTTTAAAGTAACAATTCAAATTGCATGTTTTGGAAATCCCAGAGTCGTATTAACGATGAGTATATTATTATTATTTATAATACTATATGTATATAACTTATTTACCTATAAAAATATTTACCACTATATTGGGCAAATAATTTAATTAAAATTTCACAAAACTTAATATGATAACTACATGCATATATATAAAGCTGGATTAAAACTATTAATCTGTCCACTTTTCAGAACATTACTCAGGTGCAATCTGCAGAGCTCCCCGTAACAAACGAAAGGAACCATCGACTCACTCAGTTTTGCCGGCTTGTCCTCAGGTCCTCCCTCTCCTCTGCTCATCTCTACCTCACCAGCACTCCCCTTCCTTACAGCGGCCAGTTGAGAGGTGGTAGAGGACCTGTGACCAGCCACACCGCGCAAGGTCGAGCCGGAGTGATTAAGTCGACGAAAAAAGGCCGGGGAGGCCAGGTCCTGGAGGCCGGGAGACACTACTGCGGCTGTTGCCCGGCCGTAATGGATGGCCAGGGAGGCTGCGCAAATGCCCTCCAGTGTGGCTGGTTAAGGATGGAGATAGATTACATATTACGAGAAAGGGATAGCAATTCCTACCAAATAAAATAGCAATTCCTACACTTTTTATACTTTCATTTGAACACCAAAGAAATTTAAAGCAAAATATAAACTAAGAGAACTCACAATCAAAGCATACAATTTAAGAACACTTGCCATATCTTATATAAATAAATACTTCTTTGTGACTTTTCAGAAGAAAACTGCACAAAAGTAATGCTTTAATTTTATATAAATCGGGTAAAAATGTGGTCGAACATTTAATCGTGTGGAAAATTATTTTTGAAGTTCATTAATTTATATTTGTAACAGTATAGATTGATTATTTCACTAAGTTCGTTCTTTATTTCTTGTTATAATGGCGAAACCTAACAGTTTGGAAGAATGAGTAATACCGTCCTTACCGGCGACCCATAGCCAGTCGGACGTCTGCTTAAGAAGATCCAAAGCTGTTTGATACTGGAATAAAGACTCTTCAGGAAGTCCACACTGTAGACACAAGTCAGCCAGATTCTTCTTTTCTCTGCCTAGGCATTTCTTTTGGAAATTTCTACAGATAAAAGTAAAAATTTGGAAAGAAAGGCAATAGAAAAAGAAAACGCTTAAACATGTTACATCATTGTATTATGGAAAATGTTAAAGAATATATTTGTATACTTATAGATGTGCGCTACAAAAACATATAACAAATAAATCAATAAAATATGTTGTGCTTTTTCATTTTTTTAAAGAAATTAAAAACATATACCGAGCATTATGTAGATATAACAAGTTATGAAATATGAAGAAAAGTACGGTGAATATTCTTGTGTACGTAACTCAATATTGACTAAAATAGTATTGATGTACTATTTATATTGCAATCTGATTGCATTAAAACGGAATAACTAAACTAACGAAAGAATTTTATGTTCTACAATTTACCCAAATAAGGGCATATATGTACATATGTGTATGATTAAGTAGTAAAAAAATCATCGACGATACGGACAGACAGACAGACACTTTACTTATCCAAAATATGTTTATACCATGTAAAAATAAATAGAAAAGGTATATTAGTTAGAAAGGAGGAAAGGTTTTTGAGTTAGAAACGAAAAAAGTTGTTGACTAACTAATATAATATTAAAATAACTTATTATAAAATCATATTAAATAAAAGCTAAAATATTTATAACTTGCTTATTAATTAAACTAATCATTTAGTCAATATAAATAGCATTTTCTGGAGCGTATACTTACTTGCAAATCTCCGACTCGCATCCTAAGCGTACAAAACAAAACTATTAATACAACAAATGATAAAAAGTATAAAATATTGATATCATGTTTAGTATAGCTTGTGTAATGTATTTGTTGACCTATATCCATATAGTTAGAGAATTTGAATGATATTTGATGAAATAGTACAATTTCGGTAGATATGAATTATTATCGGTGGTGAAAGATCCTTCATAACTCGATCAAATAGATAGCTTGTCGTATAAAGGGACGAGTCGAAAACTTACACATATATATATAAAAATAATTCTTAGCAAGTGGGTGTTATGTTATTTTTAATTGAATGCTATGCTAGCAAGAGAAGCTTGATCTATATTATAATTATATTATATCTAATCATATTAAAAGCATTCTAAATGTCAGTAAAGCTAAGGTTAAATACAAGTTAAGATGTAATCCAAATTAAGTGTAAGGTATAAAACTTAATTACATCAGCTTCAAAGAAAAAGAAAATTATAACTTTATCATTAATCATTAGAGTATTCACACTTATAGCACACTGTATTATTGATATCTATCTTCACATTGGTCATTATGCACATTTTTAGCAGGTAAACAAAATTAAATTATATTTGAGATATTTTTAACTTAATTCTGAGTTTGGAAATCAATATTTATATATTTTATTACTCTTCGTTGTATTGACTTATTTAAATGGATTAAATCATGGATTAATATTTACTAATAAATAAGTCAAAAGAGCTACATAATTTCTGTCAGGGAACAGTTCCCGGACTTCACACTGCTCGACATCAAGAACGCAGCAATGGACCGGGCGGTGTGGAAAAACCTATGTGATCCGAAAAAACCCTAATATTTGTTACATATTTTTTCTATTTTGTTTTACACTTGCTATCTCTGTAAATCGGTTTCCAATTTATTTCCCTCAATAAATTGATTTTGATGATGATGATGAATAAATAAGTATTCGTATACACGTATATGATGATTTTACACAATTTTGAAAACTGATTGCACAGAACTGTTATTTGCGTAAATTCAGAAAGTAAAACAAGTTAAAATATAAACTAATGAAATTTAGTGTCAAGAATGATTATTAATCAAATAAGTATGCCATGATGCTCGGAAGAAAAGCTCAATATTATACACAAGTTAACTTATAAATTGAAAACAAAATGTCTATCAACAAAGCTATATAAATATTACAGCAAGCGCTTGTGATTATGCGAAATATTTAAAGATATTATATTCACAAAGGTGTCTTAGGAAACATAACAATACTATATGGATTACAAGTTAAAAAAGCAAAGTTAAGATATCAAAATATAAGCTCAAACCTTGACTCTGGTTTCGGTGGAGGTTTACTTTTAAAATATGACAAGATTTTATAAAATGATATATTTTTATATCTTATATATATTAATTTGAAAAATATTATTACGAAGATATAAATATGAAAACTACAATTATTGTTTAGATTTCAGTAAATCACATTTTGAATTATATCTATTTTTAATAGGAAATAAAGTCAGTAAAGTATTGTGGCTAATAAACTAATATCACGCAATGTGAATACGGTTGATATATGAACACTGTATAGTAACTTCCTCCTAAAATAATAAATAAAATCAGAGTATGTTAATATCATAAATATTGAATGGTATAATCAACAATAATTGATTCTGTTATTCAATATCTATGTATAACTTAAAATAAATTAAATTTTTTCATACAATATTAAATAAAGATGATAACATAGCCTATTACAATATATAACACGATAAACATACTGTTATTTACCTATTATCTATTAAAAGACAAAACTTTTGTAGATAGGTTAGTTTACCTAAAAAGCAGCGATATTGGGGTATAAATAAGTTATAAAAAACTAATTATGATAAAATAGTGCATTCAACATATACAATGAAAGTATAATAAAAACAGATCTAAAAACTCTCAAATGAAACAGTATCAACTCAGCCATATCTACATTAACGATATGTACATAATATTGTATGCAAATTAAGTTGCAATAACTATAAGAATCAATAATTACCGGTATCGACGTGCTCTTGGTAAAGGGCTACAGAAAATATAAAGCAATTAGAGAAACATTAACTCCAACTGTACATATAACGCTGTTCTATTGTGACCGTGTATATTGTATTATCAAAAAATTGACTGCTTCATTAAACTTTAAAAAATAAATCGTACACAGTCAATTTTTGCCTGTAACAAAAGCAAAATAATCATGTCACATTAAGCTGTCCATCGCGTATATTATTTTAAATTGTATTGTGTGGTCTAATTATATATTGCAGTTAAAGAGAAATCTGTACCTACAGCTTATACAACACAACATACAGAAGCAATACGTAAAGTATATTTTTTATATTCTCACAACAAATTTAGTACTTTTCTAATATTAAAAAAATAATTTTTAAATAAACAAAATGCAAAAATGCAATTGTTATGATACGGTTAAAAAATAAAAAAATAATAAATCCATGGAAACTATGCCTAATTACTAAAAATATATCTAGTTCATAAAGTAACAAAACTGCATTAGTTCATGAAATGCTTTAATAGAACATATTATATACATTGCGTGCTCCAGTGTTTCTACATAATGACCATTGTCGAATGAATTCTCATTAGAAGCTTAAATCATAATAATTACAGGCTGCTCAGTTCCAATATGTGAAATTCAAGGCCTTTTCAAATAAAAATCTTATATTCAGAGCATGGGAGTACATAATTCAATTACCAAAAGAAACCGTTTATACCTTTTTTGTTATTTTAAATATACATGCTATAAAGTACATATAAGTAAGAATATTACGTAAAATACTGTAAGTACACATATTTACAAGTTAATAAGATAAAGCAACTAAATTCACAATTTTGTAGACTTTTAACTGAATGAAAACAATGTATTCTTCGTTGACTACCATACTTTATTAATCTGTCAATTTTCCATAAGTATTACTTTAGTTGTGTCGCATTTATATTATAATTATACGATAATTTGTCCTCATTTATTAGATCACAAATTATCCTATTGTTGACGTAATCTGCACTCCGCTTTATGTTTAGACTACCTTACTTTTCGTTTTATTCGTCTGTAGTCCATTACAAAAGCCGACAAAAATAGGATTTATATATTCTATATACGTTACAGAACTGACTTGAATTATTACTATGAATCCGGCGTATAACTCCTTTTTTCAATGTAGGAATTAAAAAAAAAATACACACATATAACAAAAAATATAATATATAATATTAAATTATGTACTATTCGGACACGCAAATTTTTATAAGATTAGTAAGATTTCTATAAGATGACCCAAACTAGGCAACATTGGAAGCGCAACTTTGGTGGCTCACCTGCTATCCGTATCCAATCCGGGCATCTCTCTCTTTTCAAAGGGTGCCATGAGCGGCAGAGACGCAAGGTCTGGCGAGGACGTTGAGGGGCGAAGGGGCGCCCGCTTCAGACGCCAACCGTCAAGTACGGTGTAGATGTTAATGAAGAGGTCGCGCAGTCGAGTGTGCAGCTCAGTCAGTGCCCAGGGTGGCAGTTGGGGGTTCGTGGGGACTGAGAGACGACGTTGAGCTGGGGCCGTAGGGTTGGGGTTGAGGTGAGGACAGGGGAGCAAGACGACTTCTTTGTGGAGGTCAGGGGAGACACTCTGAAAAGAGTAAGAGGGGAGAAGATATGGTTACCACGGCACCATGGCTGTAGGGGTTACTCGTCAAATATTATGACTTGAGAGAACTGGCTCAACTTTTTAGAGTTTCCATTGTTAAAATGCATTTTCAACAAATCAAAAAGTTAACGTTTTGTTTATCCATGTAAGTTTACTTATAGTTTAGCTATGTAAAGTAGGTATAACAAATCACTAATGTAATTATGGGAACTTAGAATATACTTAATTACTTTACACAGAGAGAATATGTCCTATTTCGATTCACCAATTCTTGAAGATGTCCAAGAAAAGCTTTCTTAATTATAGTATGTCTAACACACTTACCTGTTGGGTTTTATTTATTCTTTTCTGAGCAGTTAAATGTGTCAGACAAGTAGCATGCGTTTTAAGGCTCCCAATAATAAAACATACAGTTTTTATGGTATAAATGGGATTGATTCCAAACATACACTGTTATAAAAACTTGTAAATCAGTGTATCTGGTTCTAACTTAATTTACAAAATCAATAATAGTGGTTACAATAGTTCTAAATTAAGAAAAAAATATAGCAAATCAGAACTTTAAGAAGAAAGAATTTGCTTGTTTTATAACAGGAGTTAATTATATTCATGTTTGTAATACACGAGGTTTATATTATGTTGTTCTATATGATTTTTTAGGACCACCTAACATGCTTGATATAATACAATCGAGTTCATGTTATAAGTATAGCATACTCTATGTACTTTAAAATAATTCACCCAATTAGACTTTTGACCAAAGAAAATAATACTTAGCGATTCCAGAAAGCTACTGACTGTCTTCAATAGCGGCGCGTTATAAATATAGAATAATAATGTTATAGGAATATCGAATCTAATGATTAACTACACAAACAATCTTTAAGAAGCCAAACCTAAGTATAAAATTAGACAATAAATAGTACACACACCTTGAGCATTTCCAGCGTAAGCTTAAAACTGGTCTGCTCGTGTATCGATTGTTCCTCAGCATGTGGCACAGTCTCATTGGCTGCGAGAGTCTCGCCTGTTTCATGATCGATTTTATCAGCTAGCTGTTCTGTTGTGGAATCTTGATCAGTGCTCAACTGAGAGGGAGCCGAGTAGTCCGGACTGGCAACAAGGATCAGTCGGGAGTCGACAAGAGTTCGGGAGTACTGCTCCTGTAAGATGACAAAAAATTGATTGGATACATTTCAGAGTAATAAAAAATCATTAAAGAATTATAATCTTGACCATTTAGAAATCAGATTTATTTAACTTTTCTCACTGAACAATAAACGTTTTTAAAGCAATTACATACATATTTTAGTGTGAATTATTTATCACTTAGTATTTTAATAGCTGAATTGATTATTGTTTGTCAATTTCTGTCGAATAATTTCATATTTATAAATGTTTTAGTATTAAATTAAATTATACTCGTATTGCGTTTAAAAATAGTATTTTGTTAAACTATACTTCATATATTTTTATAAATAGCGATAATGATACACTTTTACATCGCTAGTAGTGATATATTTTAACTAAGAAGTCGTAAATTCATTGTATACAAAAAATAATAACAATATCGAAATTATACAAACATTTTATTAACATTGAAATATATATTAACCTAGAAAATAATTATTTAAATTTTTCACCATGATTTGGATTTAAAAATCTTATTCAGAGGTTGTGCCATATTACTATAGTTCCATTTCTAGATAAGACCAGAGCTTAAATACAGGTTTTATTGACTTAGTACAATCACCATCATAGCTTACTGTTACATACATTAGAAAGCTGGTTAAAAATATCAAGAAATAAACGTTCTTAATGACGTGCTTGATACATTTTAAATAACTACTTTAAAATAGATACATGACTTTGAATGTTGTCAGTACTATAACGAACCTTCTGATACTCGTAGGACTTGAAGGCGGCCTTAACATGCTCACGACTGGAGAACGTGGCCACACATACGATACCAAGGAGACGCCGGTGTGCTTGCAGTTCCCACCAGGCGTTGTTCTCGGTGGGGTAGCGTTTCATGAACCGGGACCAAAGAGTCCGTGGTGCGTGGATGCCCGCTGAGTCTGAAATAGAGACAATAGACAATGAAATTCAAAGAAATTGAAAGGAGAAATAAAGCTTATTTTAATGAACCTCTATTTTCTCTAGGAAAATTGATAGTGGCAATGACTAAAATAACGAACATATAATATATTGTACTATTGCTTTTTATATGTACTGACTCAATGTTAAATAATCTGTAAGTAAATAAAGAAAACAATCATTTGAAAGTTGAGACGAGCGAAGATAGAGAGATATGATGAAGTGTAGAATAACTCCTCGCCTTATAATAAAAAATTTAAAAAGATTCAAACACGTCATTTAAGTAGTTTCATAAAATAATCCTTTTAAATAAAAACAATCATAAAATCGTTAAAATCTACATTTCTATAAATAATCTTATTGTCACACGATATTTTCAAAAATAGAAAATAATACAGTAGAACAGCAATTTTCCTGTGAAAATTTAGTGTGCAAATATCTAATCGTACAAGTAATCACAGATATAGACAAGTGAGGTGTAAAAAATAAAATATTCCAGTAGATTATTATAAAATATTAAATTTAATGAATAGTATAAAACAATCCCTTCGTTTATTTAAGATTGTAATATATGTAAAATACAATTTATTTATTAAATTTAAAAACGTCAAGCTTTTATATAGGCCGACCTGTTTCTTGTCCAGTAACTGGAATTGGCGTCAACTCATGATTGACTTGAATGAGTTGTTCAACATGCTGGAATATGCGGGCATCTGTATGTTCACCAATCTCACGGAGCAAAACCAAAGCCTTCTGGTGATCCTCTGCACACTGATTGTAGTCAGGCAGGCTCATCTCATTTAGAAACGGATCCGCCTGGAATAATAGACCCCAATTCGTTTGCAAACAATATTCAACATCGAACATCTACCTAATAATAATAGTCTTTCAATTACAGGGGTGCTTTGTTTTAACAAACATTGTAACAAACATCAGAGCATAGAATTTAAAAAAAGTTCATAGGAAAATGAAAAATTATGTCAAAATAAGTACATGTCAGTAAATCAAAGAAAATAACAATTTTATATTTAAATTGTTAATAATATCAAATTGTTGAATATTTATTATATATTTCATATAACACACAATTTCTACTAAATATCCTGTCAATTAAAGCAATGGTACCAACAATTTCTTAAATAATATAAGAAATTTGTTCTACATACACACAGAATAACTATACATTTATAATATAAATGTCAAGAGCCTTTGGTGATTCATTGTTTGGATATAACCTAACAAATTCTACATATGCATGTTGCTACGAACAAATAAACTTAACTAGTTCAAAATATCGTATTTATCAGAGGAAAGTAGTTTTCCTCGTATATGCTTCTAGAAAACGTTCTTGTAATGTTCAATATACCTACATTGTTAAAGCACACATAAATGTTTACAATGTTTTCCGTTAATATATTTTAGAATAAGGTAAGTATATTTACATAATTTACTAATTTTTAAAATAGCAAAATTTTAAAATAAACCAAATTTGCTTGAAAACAAGTCGGCTGAAAACATTGAAAAAAAGAAAGAAAATCAACATTACTTTTATAGATAGCATCAATAAAAATAATATAACTCTTAAAACCAGATTTATTAATAATAGAAAGTGAAGTAAACAAATAAACAAAAAGAAGTCGATTAAAATACCTTTATAATGGAAAAACAATTCATCTCTTGGAATAAAAAATAAATTAAATAGAAAAACTCCAAATAAAATTAAATTCTAAATTATTATAAAAATATTAAAAATTTCAATACAAAGTTAACAATAAAGTATTCATTCAGATGATAAGATGATTACATGAATAATTCTGTGAAAATATATTCATAGATAAAAATGCTATGCGCATAGAATTAATATACACGTTTAATAAAGAGGGTGTCACACTTGTGTAAATAAAAAGCAACAACAACTGAAGTATTGAATAAAAAATAGTCTGAATGCAAAATCCAACGTTATTTGTAAATTTAGTTATTTGAACTTCTCTCACTAAAATTAATAAATTATCCCAAAAACCTTTCATCAATACACTAATAACAAAATAATATGAACATATAATATATTGACAAATAATAGATAATTAAAGCAGCATTATTATATACAAATATATGGATTGTGTATGCGTTCCTATGCAAGCTCAATAAAAATGTTAGCATAATAAGGCCAGTTATATTAGATTTTAATATTCATAAAAATAGAACATAATAAAAAAGTGCATTTACACAAAATTGTGTAAACAATAAATTATGCGATGCCTTTCCATTTTTCACATATGAAACACCAAATGATTGTTAAAAAGCAATATATCACCAGCTTTATTAAACTACTTTGTACATACCTTAACATATATGGATTTCATGGCTATAAACAAAATCATTATTTTGTAGGATAAAATAAATTTATAATACATACACATATTATTTATAAAAACACATCAAATCTGTTATTGCAGCTATATATACTATATTAATTATTAGCTTTTATGAAAGATCATATAATATAATATAAGTGCATTTAACTACTTACTATGTACAATATGAGCGTACATAAACAGAAAGTAAAGAAATAAAACACATTAAAATTAAGCATAAAATTTTACAAAACATGATTTTTAATTAATACTAAATGACTTTAAAAATCTAAGCAAAAATTAAATATTCCATATAAATTAATAACATAACAGGTAGATTATTATTATTATATATGTAATATAGCTTAACTATGTATAATATAATGAAACAATTTAATTAAAAAATAATTTAGAAATAAAATATGTCATAGTGTATTTAGATTAGAAAAAAAGTAATTGATAAATCGAAGTTAAAATATGAACTGCTCATTGAATAATATAGCTGATCATATATACATAGATATATTTGTAATGGTAAGCAAATATAGTTGGTAAGGAAATTTGTTAATAAAAAAGAAATTATTTGTTTAAAAGTCATTATAAATATTTCGTTATTGCATTGAGATTTTACTAAAAAATAAATTATAAATTATGTAAAATAAACAAAAAAAATAATTTCACATTTAAATATCAGTGTTTATTGTAAAAAAATTTGTTAATTGATACTGTATAACTACTGTTTTTATTGTTGCAATACATAAATGTTAGATGCATACAAACTTTTCAATGGATAGTTAAAATTTGTTTAGTAAAATATAAAATAAATAAAATACTTTTTGAAATAGAATAAATCAAATGCTGTAGTGTATAAAATGTACTAGACTTTTAAATGTTACGAAAATTGATATATAAAACAGATTTAAATTATTTTGTTTTTAAACTTAAAAATTTATTTAAAATCATTTTGCATAGATTTTTAAATATTTCAAGAATGAATAAATAACTGTCTATAAATGCTGTCTATCAGAATATAACAAACAATATTTCTTAATTTAAAATGATCTTTATTGCAAAGACTGTGAACAATATAGTAAACACTGGTAATGACTTATCCATCTGCATAAAACCACAAATCTACCTATTTAAATTGGAATATTAACAAAGCCATTACTCTCTAATTGTGTAATCATATTTAAAAAATCAAGTAGGTACTTTTAAATGATGTATTTGTAAAACATACATAACATAAGCACTATGACTATATCTGTGAAAGATTGTTTGTTTTGTAACATACTATATTTACAATATCTAACAGTAGATTTAAATCGCGATGGGTAAAAAATTTGACATATGGAATGGGTTAAATGTGTATTATTTGAGTTGATTTTAATAATTACAATACAATAATATATAAATGTATATCCAAAATATATCAGTGTAGGGGAAAATTATTAGTTGAATATGATAAATGCTATGAAATTTTCCCATTTATATTAAAAAATACAATAATACAAGCTATACTGAAAAGATTCCCTAAAAGTATGCTAAACATTTCCAAAACTCCTAAATGAATCTCTAAAATTTATGCTAATAATTCCCTAAATGTATGCTAAATATACCCTAAGCACCTAAATGATTCCATAAGTACTATAAGTAAAAATAACATGTTTATCAATAGAAACATATATTCTGTTATAACAAGCAGGATATCTCACCAACAATCAAATGTTAATTATTGTATCTTTACTATATATATTACTTTTACAAAATGTTATAAAATATAGGTTTTAATAGTAGCTAGTATGTATAAGTTTCATTAAATTAAGTGTAATATTTAGTATAAATTGGAAGGCCCAATTGAAAGTTTATATTTAATGTTATTGAATGTTATTTTGGATTAGCCTTTTAATGATTCTGGGAACACTTGCTATGTGTTATAAAGATTATTTGTAATTCTTAAAGGAGCAGAAATTTAAATGATAATCTGGAATAAACACTAAACTAAACATTATATTAATTAAGCACATAATTCAAATGAATATTTGTACAACACTTTAGAGATAGATTCTTGTTCTAAACCAGAAAAACCATTAATTATATACTAAGTTTTACAAAATATAATGATTAAAAATATTAAATTTTAGCCTGATTTAAAGGCAGTTGTACTTTAAATGCAATCAATAGTATACCAGTTAAACTAGAATTGGATAAACTTAGGAGCTTGTACAAAAAAAAGAGAGCTTGTACAAAACTAGCTACAACTTTATTTTAATAAAACAATGTATTTCTCTGGTTTAGAGAAAAATATATTCTACATTATTATTAAAATGTTAAAGAAATATTCATTTGAGTATTATAGTTAATACTAATACTTAACTTAGAATATAATTTCATTAATAAAAAAATTGTAGTTAGCATTTATATTTTTAATTTTGGTAAAAATTGGTATATGGTATATGTTGTATATCATTGGTGAATTCATACTGTTTATGAACTGTGCATACCATTTTCACAAAATTTAGATGTACCATCAGTGAATATTGAAAAATTAACCAATGATACATAATTTGCAAATGGTGTATATTGTAGACAAATATACAGAACACCATGTCACTTATGAACTGTATATACCATTGGCAAATTATACTTTAAACTGTATTACCAGTAAGAGAATAGTAGAAAAATAAATTTTTAGTAATTATATTTATAAGAATAATTATCCTTCAAATTTGTAAACTGTACATAGTTTTTAAATAAATATATCAAGAATTTAACCAGGAACCAGCTGACTTTAAATTCATCAACTAATACAAAACATTTAACAATAAAATTATATATTTTCATATTTGCTAACTGTATATATAAATTATAATAAATTAAATAAAACAACAGACTTTAAATTCATTAACTATACTTACAAACATTGCCAAATGTAAATATAAGGCACTTTAATAAAATAGTTTATGTTCATAATTGCCAGCTATTATTTATTTATAAATAAATATATATATAGCGTTTTATTAATAAAACAACTGACTTTCATATTTATCAATTATGTATGTACCATTGATGAATACTAATTTGATATATAATATTTTAATTATAAAATAATTATTTTTTATATTTACCTTGTACACTATCAACAATCCCTGTGGTGAAATTGATCATCCCTTTGCAGGGCATCTTCATGCCAAATATTATGTGTACTATTGTCAAATAAATATATCAAATAATTTAGAAAATAACTGACTTTCAAATTTTTGAACTGTACATAGTGTTAACAATTATTAATAGGTATAAACATCATAACTATAAAATATTTTTTATAATCATAAACTGTATATAAACCAATGATGAATTAAGATATAGAGCATTTTAATTCAAAAGAAGGTTTATTTTAATTTAAAATGCTTGATTTATTGATTTATTAATGATATATATATATGGTTTGCAAATATAAAGATATTTTCAATACATAACTAACATGTTTTGTTATTATAGTACTTATTGACATTGGTATATACATATATTGTTAGCAGTTTTTTTAAATAAAAATACTTGGTATATTTATTTATTAATGATATGCATAGTTAGTGAATTTAAAACAAAATTAGTTTTAAATTTAAATTAAAATACTTTATAATATTTATTAACAATATATATATATAGTTTAAATATATGAATACTACATATATATTTCAGATATAATAGCATTTGTTAAGGGTATGGTTAGAAAATATGAAGAATCCATGTTTTTAGTTGAAATAATTTTCAAATTGATTTGTTTTTCTATTTTATAATAGAATATATCATTTGTCAGTTAATATGTTTGACTTCTAGTAAACTGCTTTAATATTATATTTACAAATGGTATATTATTAATAAACAAAAATACATTTGCAAACTATGGCATATGCATTATTGACAAATAATAAATTATAATTAAAAATTTGGAAATGGTAGATAATATCTATGGGTTGATTGCATAAAACAATATTAGCTTACTACCAGTAGTAACTCTAGGAAAATCAATAGATTTATGCTATCTGTGTGGACTAAATCTATTGATTTTTCTCAAATTACTACAGGTAGTAAGCTAATACCGCTTTATGCAATCAACCGTATGTGTATAATAATTAATATCTATTTTAGAGCAAAATATATAGCTAAAACTAAAGTGTTGTATAAAATTTACCATATATATTTAATATTTATAAATGTTAATATTATAGATAGTTTAGTTTAAACTATAATATAAATAATTATAGTAAAATTACATTTAAAAAAGAATTTTTGTAAAATTGATATATCATGTCATATATAGCAAAATTTATAGGTAAAATTTTCTATAAATATATATTAGTATTATTTTATATATTATAATAGTGTGGATTTTGGAAGATTATAGATTTATTAAAAAATAATCTTAAAATATATAGCCCAGGCTTCTTTCTGTATATATAATTGCAGTGATTTTTGATTAATTTGGAGTATATTTTTTACAAGCTGTATATCTTGTAGAAATATTACATATTTTTATTATAATTTATATGTACTACTAGTACTAGTACAATATTGCAGTGCTCGAAATAAGGATTTTGCCATCATTCCTCCATTTATTGTTTTCTACCTGTCCAAATAGGATTTTTACTTGTCTGTGATAATGTTATCTGTCCAAGAGATAACATTTTATACAAAAGAGAAAACAAATTGTTATACACTTTTTTATTTAGTACTGAATTGTATATATAGTTGCATATAATATAATATATACAATATAATTGTAACTTCAAAATTGGCATTATTTATAGGTACCAGTTTGTTTTACAATTTTAGCAGATGGATATATATACACAACAACAGCTTTTAAACAAACAAGTAAACAGAGAAAGATTGTAAATAACTTATAAATATATTCACATTGTGATAAATGCAAAATAAAATAATGGATTTATGAGTATTTTGAGCATTTAGCTCTTAGCTAATATGCAATGTGGTTTTAATGAGTTAAAACGTACAAGTTAACATAATATTA